>PISX010024884.1:0-27052 GCA_004024625.1 Mellivora capensis | reverse complement strand
GGAAGGCATGTATTGCATGGTGCACTGGGTGTGGTGCATAAACAATGAATACTGTTATGCTGAAATAAAATTAAAACAAAATAAAAAAAAAAGAAATGAAAATTAAAAAAAAAATTAGTGCTGTGTGCTCTGGAAGGCTTATTACCACCAGTTTCTCTCTGTTGGTTAAGAGGACAGCTAGAAACTGGGCGGGGGTGGGGGTGGGGGTGGTTGGGGGGGTGGGGAGCTTCCTGGCAGCATTAGCAAGCTCCCTGCCTCTGAAGGGAGATGAGAACGATGTAAATGAAGGCTGTTCTGCAGGAGAGCTGGCTGTAGCTGGAGGGGGTGCCTGGAGCGGTAGGTGATGAATGCAGCAGGGAGCAGGGGTACAGCTGGGCGGGCTGCCCAGGGCTCGGGGCCCATCTCCAGGCCCAGAGGGCGGGGTGCTGTCTGTGTGACAGAGGGGAAAGGCACCAAGGAGGGGACGCCTGCCATGTGGAGTCCCCACTGAAGCTCTAGCTTATTTGGGGCCAGTTTCTGAGAATTTCCAGGCTTAGTTTACCAACTTACCAAAGGCACGAAATAGCAACCCAGTGTATTCCGCATGGCCAGGATTCAGTAAGACAGTGAGTGGTTCTGGGAGATGGGTGCATTTGTGTAGGTTCGATTGCCTTTTATGCCTTTGGGACTGTCCCTAGGTAAATGGAGCAGCTCCAGATGAGGATTTCTCAGGGCCAAGTTCTCTCTTGTGACCCCTCGTGGTTCACCTAAGTACTCTTCGTCCTCTTAGGACTCCTAACCTAGTGGTCTGGAGAGCTTTCCCTGTGAGTGTAATTACAGGGCCCCATCCCCAGAAAGTCTCCTTGGTCTGAAGACCCATCCAGGTGTTGGTGCATTTTACAAGCTCCCCAGGTGGTTCTAATGTGCAGCCAGGCTAGGGAACTTCTGATCTAAACCAAGAAGGGATAGAATCCACGTGGCCGGTGGTAAAACCCTGTGTGTTTGGTTTTGAAATGCTCATTATTTAGGTGTTTGTTTTTATTTACTTAACATTTACCTGATTGGTTTTAATCTAAAAATGCCCAGTCCTCTGAGAAGACTCTGAAGGTTTCCTGGCCTCACCATGATTCCCAGCCCTTCACCCCTTCTAGTACAGAGACTGAAGAACAAAAATACGTGATCTCCCAGTCCCTTTTCATGTAGTGAGGACACCGGGTAAGGGAGGGGAGCAAGGCTCTGGCACACTCTTCTTCTTCTTCTTCTTTTTTTAAAAGATTTTATTTATTTATTTGACAGAGAAATCACAAGTAGGCAGAGAAGCAGGCAGAGAGAGAGGAGGAAGCAGGCTCCCTGCTGAGCAGAGAGCCCGATGTGGGGCCTGTTCCCAGGACCATGACCTGAGCCCTGAAGGCAGAGGCTTTAACCCACTGAGCCACCCAGGCACCCCTGGCACACTCTTCTTGAGGGGAATGTTGACTATGAATGATATAAAGTCTGAAAATGTGGTAAAACGGGGTCTGGAATGAGAAACAACATCCTTTCCCCCTCCCTCCTCCCCTCCCCCCTCTTGCCAGCTCTGTGCCACACGCAGGGGATCGGTGTTTTTCATGGAGAGGAATGGAGAGCCCATCTCAGAAACTTACCCTGCATACATGTGTTATACAAACTTTTGTGTGATAACAGCGTGGACCTTCATCACAGATTGCGGGGTCCATCATTCCTCCTAAATCTGTAAATCTTTTCTCTTCCCACAGCACTAAGTTAAAGACCCCTCGCCTCCAGGCACCCAGCACAGCGCTCAGCCTTCCGTCCTGACCATGCGCACTGGCGCTATCGAGTCCCCTCTGGGAGGCAGAGCTCGCTGGCCTCGCGCCTGCGCTCCCAGTATCATTGGTGTGCACCTTCCCCGACTGGATAGATCATTAAGAGAATTGGTTTACAAGGCTCTTGCTGAGCTGTTGGCTGTGGGAGAGAAAGTAAACAGACGCTAGATAGAGCTGTAACATATGATGTTATATCCAATGCTTAATGAGGCCAGTAAAAACAGGAAAGCAAGATTAGCCGCAGATAAATGAACATGCCTGGTGTAGAATCAAGAGTTGACTGTATTTTATTTGATTTAGTTCTGGAAATAGCAGATGTTGTGTCAATTATTGCAAAGTAGTTCTCACTAATCTCTTCATTGAATTCATCTCGTTGACTGAAATGGATTAAAAAATTATTTCGTTTCCATGATGATGAGGGACCTAGAGTTTTGTGTAGAAAGTATAAAGAGGAATAAATCAGGGAATTGACATGACCAGTAATCCCACCACCAGTAATCATTCATAACATTTAGATAACGTGTACAGGTGCTTACTGGGATCCGGGCTCTGTTTAGTACCATTCCTCTGTTGGCATGTCCATCAAGTTCTCTATGAAGAAGGGACAACTAGCAACCGTTTGCTTTATTATGAGGGAGATGAGATAGCTTCTCTAGTGTTCCATGCTCAGACTTGACACAGTCAGGATTCAACCCCAGCGGTGGGGCTCTGGAACCTGCATTTTTAGCCACAAAGACCCACCGTCTCTGAGGGAAACTGCTGATACCACATAGTTGTCATTTATTCTCTGAAAATGCCTAGACATTTTGCAAATTTGGGACCATATGCAGTGTGCTAGTTTGCAATACACTCTGTTATGTAACTTTATGTGCCATTCTTATGGATAACTTTTTGATGGCTGTCTAGTATTCTTCCCTATGGAGGTGTACAGGGATATGTAAACATTGATCTGCTAACTTCAGGCATTTATCTTGTTTCTAGGAGTTGGTTGATTTTATAAGTAATGTTGAAATGCAGACCAGTTTTATATACACTTCTCTAAGGGAATCCCTGATTATTTTCCCTAGATAAATTCCAGAAGAAAAATCACTGGCAAAAAAAGTTATAGGTATCTTTAATGGTCTTGATATGGAAACGGGCTTAGTTTGGTGATTTGTTTTGATCATGCTGATGAAATGAGTGGGTGGGCTTCAAATCTGTAGGTGTGATTACAGCTCTGGCCTCAGCTATAGGGCGAGAATGCATTCATATAGGGCTAGAACATAAGTCATCCAGTGGCTCTAGTGAACCCCCAATGCGCTGTGGTGCATTGTTCTCCTTTGCTCCTTCACGGCACTGTGTACCCCTGTCACATGTCTGTCTTTGCTTCTGGACTGTGAGCAGCAGGAGGGCCATGCACTGACCGTAGGTTCACTGAACATTCTCTAGGGACTAGGCCCTGTGTGGGCAGGGTGGTGTCCTCGCCTGAAGCCCTGCACTCGTGCACAATGGAATTCTCTAGAAGCCCTTGAGCAAGGGCTGCTGAAGCAATGACCTCTCCCCCTGGTTCCCCTGATGTCCTCACACTCAGCCTTTACAGCTCACCTGGGCACCTTCTCCTGGGATGGAAATAGACCCTTAATGGCAGACAAGCATGACAGACAGGATAGCCAGCCCTTGGAAAAGTCTGGAAAGGTAGATGCTGAATTATTATCCCATTTTACACATGGAGAAGACAAGGTACTGAGCAGTTTAGTAGTTTGTGCTGGGCTACACTTCCAGTAAGTGATAGACTTGGGATTTGAACCTAAATCTGTGGAATTCCCAAGGCTCTTTTTTTCCCACTTCCACCCTGTGGCCTTGAGAAGTGAAATGCAGCAATTTGAGTTAGGGTTAAGTTTCAGGTTCAGTACTTGCCTGGACTCCTACAGAGTCTGTGTGGCCCAACCCAAGCCACCCAGAGAGCAAGGACTGGCCCACTAGCTATGCCCTGGGGTTCAGGTGATGGATTCAGGAGGCCTTGTTGAGAAGAGGGAGCCCTGTGTTTGCAGCAGGATCAGGCTGACAGGAGTTTTTAGAATTACTCCTTCTGGTCTCACTTCACCCTGTTGCAATGCACCTGGTGGCCATAGTCTCACCTGGTTTCTTCTCATTAACAAAAATGACTTTCATTGCTGTGGCCATTTTTAGCAAAATGGCTTCCAGCACATAGTCCGTTTCAAGTAAGGAATCCAAAGGCTCTCTTGTTTGATCGTTCATTTGTCTGTCTGCTTCTGAGCCCTTTCTATGTATCAGAACTCCTTCTCTGGCACTGAGAGTCCAGAGGGAATTACAGGAAAGCTTTTCCCCCAAGGATCCCCCAGTTGAGACCCTCGGACACGACTCACTTTCCCACCACCCGGAAATGGACAGTGGCTCTAGGAGCAAAGGGCTCTGGGCGTGAGATGAAGGGACAGCCGATTGTAAGAGAAAGTCTCTTTACAAGATGCAGAGGGATTGTGAGAAAGCTTCTCAGGAGGATCCTTTTTGGATCAAGAACCCAAACCAAAAAACGTTAGAAAGTTGTAGGCAGAATATATTACTACAGAGTATGTCAAGGGAATGATCAGGGTCAAGTTACACTGGGAAAAAAAAAAAATCAAGGAAGCAATGAATGGCAAGAAATTTACATCACCATGGAGCAACTTTAAAAAGTGGGCTCATTTTAGTTTCTTTTTAGCCAATTAATGAAACAGAGAAAAAGGTAAATGGAGAAGAGTAATAAAAGAATTGATTTTTCTCTCTCTCATGCTGGAACATTTGCAAAGCTTGACGTAATTTGCACTGATGTTTTCCTGGGAAGTGTATCAGGATAAGACTTGAAATAATTATGCTCCTAACAGGCCTGTGCCAACAACACAGAACAGGAATTGTAGAACCGAGCCTCTGGGAGCTGATGTCCCCACAGGACCTGCGGGTGCCCCATTTGGGTGGAGAGGAGCAGCAGCTCCTATAGTGGGTTTCCAGAGGCTGTTTGGTGAAGGAGGAGAGCTTGGGGGCCATGCATGTCCTTGTATGCCCGGAAGCTGTTCTTGGAGTCCCTTGCTGGGGAGAGGAGGTAGAGGTTCAGACCAGCCAGCCCAGATGCCCGAATACACTGTGGGCCCTTCAAGGACCTGATGTCAAGAGCCCCAGACCTCACCCACAATGCTTGGTCTTGGCACAGAACAACTGGCAGGAGAAGTGAGAAATGCAGGCAGTATTCACTCCCTCCTCTGCCTTCTGTATTTTGGAGAGTGAATTTTGCCCATTAGTCCGCAGCAATGCTGGGAATTGTGCCTGGGTGAGGGTCCTCAGCCTCATGTCTGTACCGTTGGGCGGTCTGTGGTCCTGCCATGCAGCTCCCAGTAGGCTCTGAGGTCAATAATTTGCAAATTAAGAAGGATGTACATGAGAGCTTGTGACTGCTGTGGTTTCAAAAGGAGATGCTGGAGTCTTGCACATCAAAAGGCTTTCAAAAGTGCCTTCCATTTTCACACTGCCTGCTCCAATGGCTCTGCTGGGTTCGACCTAGTCATTCAAGCTTTAAAAAGTTCCATGTCTTTGTTTATGATTAAACATTAGAAGCTCTGTTGTAAATCTTTTCTCTCTTGTGGAAGCCTCCTCCATCCAAGAGAAACCCTGGTTATAAATCAGGATCAAACCAGACACAGTGGTACCCCCACTTTTAAGTAAGCTTATGAGACTTTTTAATTATAAGAAATAATGCTCTTGGCAGACATTTTAAACCATAAAGGTATAGCGAATTCATAGAAATTAACCATAATCCCATCAATCAAATGCAGCCCAACTATTAATGCCAATATTTTTTTTTAAAGATTTTATTTATTTGAGAGAGAGCAAGAGTGCACAAGCAGGGGTAGGGACAGAGGAAGAGGGAGAAGCAGGCTCCCTGCTGAGCAGGGAACCAGATGCAGGACTCTATCCTGGACCCTGGGATCATGACCTGAGCTGAAGGCAGACACTTAACCAACTGAGCTACCCAGGTGCCCCTCCAATACTTTTTTTTTCTTTAAACAGGAGAACTATGGTTATAATATTCTTTATATTGGGTGAGTAGGAAGGACTGACATCCATGTACTCTAGTATTTTTTTTAGGTTTTTCTCTCTAAACAATTCTGACAGCTTAGTGGCATTAATGACTTGCAGAGTGGGTGCTGGGACAAAGGCAAACTTCTCCTTTCTTTAATGGATTCCCCCTGCTGTGAGTAGTGGTCATCTTCAGGCAGGACCAAAATGTAGGTGCCTCAGGGGGTGCCCTTGCCTTGGCTGCTGTCCTCACTCACAGGTGGGAGAAGACAGGTGCAGTCTGTAGAAGGGGACATCCGTTGCCTGAAATCCCCCCTGCTTCATGTCATTCATCTCTGGCATTTGGTTATCTCTCCATTGGGTGCTCTCTGTGGCCCCTGCAAGAGAAAACACTCCATGCAGGCAGGCCCTTGCTGTCTTATCCCTCGGCACTTAGTGCAGCAGCCTGGCATTTCACAGATGATCGGGGGTTGACCATATAGACCCATGCTGGGAAGGTCAGGATATGCAGTGACTCGGTCTCCAGTGTGAAAGAATGATGTTGAGACTGCCATAAAGTAAAATGACAGACTGGGGGTGGGGGTTGCTGAAGACAGCAGACATTCATTTGCTCACAGCTGTGGAGGCTGGAGTTCAAGATCAAGGTGTGAACCAATTTGCTTTCTGGTGGTAGCTTGCTCATGGCCACCTTCTTTCTTTGTCCTCATGTGGCCTTTCCTTAGTGTGTGCTTGGAAAGAGAGGAGGAGAGTTTTCTAGTGTCTCTTCCTTTATTTATTTATGTATATACTCATTTACTTAAAGATTTACTTATTTGAGAGACAGAGAGAAAGGGAGAGAGAGAGGGGGAGAGAGAGAGAGGGGCAGGGAGAGAGGAAGAGAGAGAATTTCAAGCAGACTCCCTGCTGAGCACAGAGCCCAACACAGGGCTCAATCCCAGGACCCTGAGATCATGACCTGAGCCAAAGTCAAGAACCAGAGCTTCACCAGCTAAACCACCCAGGCTTCCCTGTGGTGTCTCTTCTTATAAGGACAACAATCTTATCAGAGCAGGGCTCCACCCTTATAACCTCATTTAACCTTAATTACTTCTTAAAGGCTCTGTCTCTAAGTATAGTCAGGTGGGTGCTACAGCTTCAGGGCAGGCATACTGGGGGGACAAAGTTCAATCCATAGCAAATGAGGCTGCCATTGACAGCGGCGGCCTCCTGGTACAGTGGCGTCAGGAGTGCATCCTCTCTTGTCCTGAAGGTCAGCTGGCTGGCCTTCATCACATGCGCCTTTAACACCAGTCACAAGGGGTCCTCAGGGAAAATCAAGCAACTTCTCTTCCTGAGTGACATTTGAGTTACAGAAACCCAGGCCAGTGGTTCTCAACTGGGGAAGTTTTGTCCCCAAAGGGCATTGGGCAGTGTCTGGAGACCTTTTTATGTTTGTCCACACAACTGGGAAGGAGGTTTGCTACTGACATCTCCTGGGGAGACGTGAGTGATGCTGCCCAATAGCCTAGAGTACCCAGGACAGCCCCCCACAACTAGGCATGGTCGGGCTGGTAGTGCTGGAGTTGGGAAGCTCCATCCTAGTCCGTCTCTTCTCTTTACTGAAAGGAAAACAGAAATTTTTAGCACAAGAAGGGAAATGAAGAGAAGTGACTTCTGTTGATCGCCCAGGTACCTGGCTCCGTGTAAGATTCTTCATAGGTTGAGGGGCGCCTGGGGGCGTGGTCAGTGAAGCGTCTGCCTTTGGCTCAGGTCATGATCCTGGGGCCCTGGGATTGAGTCCTGTGTGGAGCTCCCTCCTCAGCGGGGAGTCTGCTTCTCCTTCTCCATCTGCACCCCCCCATGCTCTCTCTCACTCTCTCTCACTCTCTCAAATAAATAAACAAAATCTTAAAAAAAAAAGATTCTTCATTGGTCAGTCGATGCCATATTCAGTCTTCACAGTGAAACATAGAGGTCAAATTATCACTGCCATTTTACAGATGACCAAGGGACTCAGAGAGGTTAAGTAAGCCAGTTAAGTAAGCAAGTTAGCCCAAAGTCACACAGGTGGCACATTGGCATATAAATCTGCCTTTTTGCCAAGCCCACACCATTTCCACTAGATACAGCCTATCCTGCAGGTGGCAGGGTGTTGCTCACTTCCTAAGGAAGCATATTAGATGAAGTGGAATGTCTTTATGAAAGGAATAGTTAATTTTTTGCATTTTAAGACCTCATTAATCTTGAATCTGAAACTTCGACCAGGCCGGGGTGGACGTTCTCCCTTTGCATCATCTACCAAGAAGAGATGTACACTGTGTCCATAAGACTGTCGGGGGGCCATAGGGAACTCATTCAGGGAACTGATCTTTGTAGGGCAATGATCACCGCTTAGGAGGACCTCAAGTGGTAACTGCTTCACTGAGCCTTAGTTGTGCGACCTGAAAAGTCTTCACGTCCCTAGTGCTCTCCCTGCAGGAAGGAGTAACTTCCCCATGCGGTCAGCAACACTTTTAGTCCGCATTTACAGAGCACGTGCTTTGTGGCTGATGTGTGAGGAAACCCTAAAGAGACATACAGACTTAAGTAAGTTTACAGTTTATGAAGGTTAGACCTCAAATAAAGAGTCATCATCCCCTGTAGGAAGTGCCACGTTGGGGGCACGGATTGAGACACGAGTATCGCTGTGTAGGTGATTGGACATTGCAGAGGGGCAGGAAGAATCCTGCATGGGGGTAGGAATGGGGAAGGGAAGTGCCTCTGAGGGATCAAGGTTGATCTGGGTTTGGAAGGATGAGTAGACCTTTCTGGAGCAGACCTAGGAAGTAAGGGCATGTCAGCGGAGGAAGAGGTTGGGGTGAAGGGCTGGGGGTGAGAGAATAGGTTTTTTCCCAGGGGACAGTGACTATTTATTCCTGGACAAATAGTTGAGCCCCTGCTTGGCGCTGGATCCAGGATAAATAACCAAGACTAGTGAGTGTTCCGTAGAACAGAACAGGGTCATGTGATAGACGTGAGGTCGGAAGTAGGGGAGGTTTCACTGGAATCAAGCCCACGGTCTCTAGCAAGAGCCATCTATGTGGCCTAAGTAGTCCACGTCTAGACTCTTCCCTTTTCCTGACCCAGCCCCCAGCCTGAGCATTTTGGGTTGTAAAGTTCCATCTTTGTTTCTGAGGTCCCTGGGCCAAAGTACCCAGGACACAGAAAAGGTTACCGGGTAGGAGCGAGACTTCCTGCTTCTCAAGTTCCATGCTGGTCATTTCAGGGAGGTGGGGGTCCACCCCAATGTCAGCCAGTTCCTTGATGGCTCCCCAAAGCACTTACCTGAAGGTGGGACCTGCTGAGCATCCCACGTGACTCAGGTTGCTTCTCTGATAAAGGCAATACAGAGAAGATCCCAGTCTTGGTGGGGACGGGTGGCCTCAGGATCACACAAGGTATGACATCGTTGAGAAGGTGCAGACCCACTCAGCACTGGACCAGTTATTTCCTAAGAGGCTAGACTGGGCTTTCCTGGGCCAGAGTTTTGGGATGGGGAGGGGAAGCAGTTGTGGACACAGATGGGCTTCATTGGGAGGTGGGTTCATTACAACACTCTTTCAGTAGCTAGGACCACTTCATCATGGGGGGAAATGCCAGACAGACCAGCCTGATGAAAGCCGAGCAAGGAGAGACACCCCCCCCACCCCACCCCCGCCGAGACTATCCAGGTGAGTGAGGTTGAGAGGTGGAGTTGAGAGGGACAGAAATGCAGGTAGAGCCTTGTGAGAAGTCATGTCATAGACCTGGGATGTCCCCCTGCAAGTGCTCAGAAAATGCCCAGCGGTGTTGGGTAGTGAATTACATGGTTGATTTGCACCATAAGAAGGTTCTCCCTGGAGACAGTTCAGAGGACATGCAGGCAAACCAGGGATAGATACAACACAGCACGTCAGCAGGTGATGTCAGAGGTGACAGGGTTCAAGACCAAGTGGAATCCCAGATTTCCCAAGCAAGACAAGAAGGTGGATGGTAGTTCTGTCATCGGAGAGAGCATGTGGGGTCAGACACAGGCTGGTCTAGGGGAAAGTTCATGAGTTCACTTTTGGAGATGATGCTGAGTGTAGACAGCCAGGCAACTTCTGGAAACTCAGGTCTGATGCTCTGGAAGCCTGGGACAGACTAGGTTCATCTAGAGTTGTGAGCAGCAGGTTGGCCACACCCCGGGTATAGGAAGAATGAATGAGAGGAGGCAGAGGACAGAATCCTGGCAGATCCCAATGTTTATTGGGAAGACAAGAGGAGAGGGTTCGACAAAGGTGTCCTGGAAGGGGTAGCTTGGGAGGCAGAGAAATAGAGTGGGGGACCATGTGCACTGGTGAAAAATCATGGCCACCTGCTATGAGAAGAGATTGTTCTTTTTCATGGTGAAATTGAAGCCCGGAAACTGAGTGACTCCTACAGGTCACCCAGCTTGTCAGCGGGGGAGCAGGCGTGTGGCTGGTCTCACCAGCCCCAGTTCAGGAATGGATCCATTCACTAAGCCACTTGCTTCAGGTTCATTTGACAGGCTCCCAAGTGTCGCATTTACAAGAGTTATGGGTTTTTTTTCTTTTCCACACCGGATTAATATATATTTTCTTTATTCTTTAAAGGACTTTATTTATTTATTTTTGAGAGAGAGAGAGCGAGTGAGCCCACGTGCAGGGGGAGGGGTAATAGGAGAGGGAGAAGCAGACTCCCCGCTGAGCAGAGAGCCCGATGTGGGACTCGATCCTGGGACGTAGGGATCATGACCTGAGCGAAAGGCAGAAACTTGACAGACTGAGCCACCCAGGCACCCCAGATTAATATATATTTTCTATTAGAAGGAATATAAGTGCATTGTAGAGAACTTGGAAAATCGAAGGAAGAAGAAAATGATCAACTCAAATCTCTTTTTAACCCATTTACTGTAGTGTTTTGGTGCGACTTCTGTGTCATTTTTTTTTTTCTGATTTCTCTTTGGAATTTTTAAACCTAATATTTCAACCAGTTGCTCAGATTTTGCAGGATCTCCCTACCATCCCTTTTAGTGGTCACGTAACAATCCATCAAGGGGATATACCACTTAATTTGAACATTCTCCAATTTTGAACACTCAGGTTATTTTCTCTTTTTGTTGCTGTTGCTGCTGTTTTATGTAGTATTATGATGCTGTCTGGAACATTTTTCTGAATTTTAGACTATTTCCTCATGAAAGTTTCAGTCAATATTTCTATTGCTTTATGTACGTATTGCCAAATGACTTCATGAGAGTACTGTGCAAGTAATTACCCAGCAAATGTGTGGCTAGAGATGTTTATTTTTTAATTCTGGATTCTTCTTTGGAATCACTCAGCTCAGCGAGATGGAAGTCAGGGCTGTGGTGTGGCTTCAGAGCAGCATGAAAGGCAAGTGGGGATTTAGAGGAGTCAGAGTTGATCTTTTCATCAAAAACTTTGCTAGCAGTGGACCGAGTTTGTAAAGGTCTAGGGGAGGCCAAAAGGGAGCTGGGTAGGATCCTGGTGGGTGAGCGGAAGACATCCTGAGCCTTCAAAACCAAGTGAGGCAAGAGGGTAAAATAGGGAGAGAGAGACACAGATGGGAGCCCCCAGTCACCTCTGCCCCTCCTAGAGTCTTCAGAGGATTTGCTTCCAGAAACCGTACTCTGTGGAGTCTTTTTTTTTTTTAAGCTTTTATTGATTTATTTGAGAGGGAGAGATGGAGATAGAGACAGATAGAGAGAGCATGAGTTGGGGGAAGCAGACTCCTCGCTGAGCAGGGAGCCCAATGTGGAGCTCGATCCCAGGACCCTGAGATCATGACCTGAGCCAAAGACAGAGGCTTAACCGACTGAACCACTCAGGTGCCCCCTAGGGAGTCTTGAAGGACTAATTTGTGAGACCAGTTGAGGATTCCACCCCATCCTTTAGGGACACGTGGAGTTCGAATGCTCTGCTGCTTGGAATGTGGGGAGTGGGAAGAGTCAAGTCCAAGCCTCCTAGGAGGGCTGAGCCAGGCCACCGTCTTAGATCCCAGGGGATGGTTACCCATCGCCAGCCAGAGCGGGGTTCGATGCCACTCCTTTGTGTGTACATTCTTAATGTCTTTGGCCCCTGGAAGATCCTTAGAAAACTAACAGTACTAGAAGAGAGTTAAGGTGACAGGAAGGGATTGTAGGCTGTTCTCCATTAGATATGATGTGGCAGCAAGATCTAAATACTGCACAGCCAAGGGAAAAAGGGGGAGGTGACTGTCTGGTCCTTGTCCTTCACACAGGCCTTGATAGACCAAAGCAGGTATTAGTGGGTGGAAAAGGCTTTTAAGGCCAACTCACCTTCGGTGTGTTTCTAAATTCCGAAGGGTTCAGGTAAGTCCCTGGCTTCCCAGGGGGAGCGAAGGGATACATCGCATAACTGCTGCTTTCTAGAGAAGCCTTAAGACAACAAAGCACTCATTAATGGAAGAAATATACTGTGGCAGGCACCTTTATTTTTGTTTAGTCTTTTGACAGGACTGGAATAACAAGAGGTATGTGATAGGGGGAGAAAGCTCTACCTCCATTTAACTTGCCGTATGCTAGAATAGGTATAATTACCTATAAGTGTAATTACAGAGAAGACAAATGGCATTTTTAGCTGTGGTCTTAAAGAGGCGAGTTAATTTCCGACTTTGACCAGAACTATGTTAATTAGCCTCGCGCTCTCTCTTTCTCTGAATGGGAGCTCCTTACCCAGGTCTGAGCGTGGTCTGCCTCTCCTGTACCTTTGAGTAATGAAAGGACACCGCATGCCAGCCGAATCAGAGCTGCTATATTAATAAGGCTACTTTCCTGTCCATTTATCATCAATTAAAGGTGCGCTAGTTTGTAACGTAACCCCACCTTCGGCCCGGCCGCCCAGAACGGCTCCTCATTTATTTTCTGCCTGGTTTCAGTTGGAGTCAGACCCACCTTGCAGCTCAGAGGTGACAGGCAGTATGAAAAAGTACACTAATTGAGACATCTCAAGGGAGAAATATAAGAAAACTGAAACGGTAATTAGAATGAGGGTTTCACGCTGGGTAAGGAAAATCGAACGGAGGTGCACATTAGGGGCTGTTGCAAATGGGGATGAAGGTACTTGGAGGCGGGAAAAGGGAGAAATGGATCTTAGAGTAGTGTGTACCCTTTTAACACTTCAGGGTGAGGGAGGAGAGAGTAAGAACATAACGTGGGTTGGGCGTAGAGGCTTTTCAGGATGGGTGGCCTGGCACGCAGGTTTTAAGACAAAGCAAACAGGGAAACGGAACAGCAGGTCTCCGGGGTTGGAATGCAGGAGCAGAAAATGTTGGGTCTTTGGGAATGTTCTAGAATTAAAATATGATTTCTAGTGTTCCCAGCCCTCTGTGTCAAAGTGGAGAGGGAAGCGGCAGGGTCCTTTCCCGTGATTTGCAAATGGAGCGCTCTTGGGTTTCTGGCGTGTTCTGAGGATGTTACCATGAATCCAAACCTTCACGGGCCGAAAGGTAACAGAGGCAAAAACAGTTTTCCCTCCATGTCATGCCTTGCAACTGACTCATCGAATGTGGATACATGTTTCGTTAGGGATTTGATTTTAGTGGATCATTTTCTTCCAGAAATATTAAGTCCCAGAAACCAGATATGAATGGGCCGTTTTAGGAAATGTTGCCCTCTAAGTGCGAGAATAATTTTGAGCGATTAGTTCCTATTTCAGCTTCATAATTACAAGCTCCCCATCACTGCCTTCCAGATGCATGAGCACAGAGAACATTGTAGGGAGGACTTGCTGCAACCTTCTCAGATGGCTGATCAAGTCTTGAGTTACAGAATGGAATTCCTTGAGCAGTGGAATGGGAATGCACGCCTCACCCCCCACAGGTTGGACAAGAGAGGAAATGCCTCATAGCCCGGCTCACACTGGGAGTTTTGCCAAGTGGCTGGAAGACTCAGATTGAACACTTTCAGCCCCAGGGAGCCTCAGACAGCTTTCCAGCACCACACACCTGCACTGCCCTCTGCGAGGAGACAATTCTGTGTCATTGAAGATCCCTTCGGATATTTGCATTTAGTGGCCGCAATTCCCCTGTCTTATTTCTAGCCTCAGTCTGCTCAGTGCCTTTAATGTTCTTGGTAGGGTCTGATTTAGAGTTCCTTCCCCACCTTAACCATTTTTGTCTGGCACCCAACATGAATATTCGTGTGTGATTGGACCGGCACAGAAAGGGCATATCTGTCACCTCCTCTGTCATAGAACATATACCTTTTTCATGCCTCTCAAGACATTGATTGGTTTCTTCAGCAGCTACATCACACCAACTATCATCATCAATTTCTGTTCACTATTATTTGAGTCCTGGGATGTGCTAGGATGAGCAAGAAAGCATGGCACCTGCCCACATGGACTTCTCAGTGTGTAGGAAAGAGGAATTCCTCCATGGAAGGAGGAATCCCAGTCATGGGTGTTAGGGAAGAAGAGATCTGGGCAGCGATGGGATTATAGGGCATGGGCTTGGATCTGGTTCTGTGGGAGGTGGCAGCCCCCTGAGGTAGAACTGGTCCAACTGAGACCTGGTGAAGTGGGAGGAGGAAGAGGGATGTGGTGAGCCTTCCGAGCCAGGACAGCACATGCAAAGGCCCAGAGGTGAGGAAGAGTGAGGCATGATGAAGGAAAAGATAGATGTGACTGGATCCGAGATCGAGGTGGGAGGAGATGAGCATGAGGCCGCACCCTGGAGCCAGCCTGGTCTCAGAAGGGCCTTGAAGCCCACACAAGGCTTCTGCCTTCTGCTAAAGACCGTGGGAGGCCCCTGTAGGAAGCAGATGCATGACTAGATTTTTATTTCACTCATATTAGGAAACTCAGATTTTTTTCATATGTCTTCCTGGAAACCCCATTCCTTTCCTTACTACCTTGACCGTGGCCCAGCTTTTCATGTTCCAGCGAAGACCACAATGTTTACCACTCAGACTTCATTGTGTGCAATTTTGGCAGTCTACATGGGCACCTATCTGGGGATTTGGATTCTGTCCCCTGCTCTATTTACCCTCTCTCCCAGCTCTGCCCTGTTTTGCTTTGTGTCTCCTCTGGCTTATTCCAGAATGACGAGTGTTTTGAGCCTGGTGACACATCACTGTCCTCTGGCCTGACAGAGGTCCCTTCATGGGCACATGTTGGGTCCACGTTGAAACCTCCTTTGGATCCTCCTGACTGTACTGGCATCAGCCTGTGTACTTGTCTTTGTGGCATCTGTGAGGGTGCAGGTGGGAGTGGGGACCATCGGTCACGGAGCCATCATGGAGTAGGGCTGCCCCTGTGCTGGTGTGTGTTGTCCCCGCCAGCCTTCCATGGCGTGTGTGTGTGGGTCTCCACACTGGAAGGGCTTAGGTCCCCAGCACAGACGTTCGCCTGAGGAGCTTATGAGAAAGATCATGTCCCATAAACCCTGTCTGACTCTCAGCTTAGAATGCAGGTAGCCCAAATAACTCAACTCTCACACACAGCACCCCCTCACCGCCCGCCCCGCAGTGGCAGCATGAAGGAAGTTTTTAACGGGAATGCCTGCAAAACCTTGGAAATATCTCCAAAGGTTTTAATTTGGAACCCCTTCTGAAAAGTATTCTGATTTGGGGACATTGCAGTACCGACTCAGTTGTCCAAATGCTGATTTCTGACAACACATGATGTGTTTGGGGGCTTTCTGACTATTGGCTCTCCAAAATGGGCGAAGTCCCACTCCACAAATGCAAAGCCTACCAGCGTTGGACCCCGAAGTACAAATGCCATGTGGTCTGGTACTGTTACCAAGCTCAGGTCCCTCCTGAGTTCCAGTCCCCTATGGGACTCCGGGTCCCCTGGGGACCTCCAGCTCTCATCAGTCTGTTAGATAGGTCTGAGGAGTCTCTTTAGGTTGCCATCTCTGATGCAACTGTGAGTTTGAATCAGCTCTGCTTTCTTGACACTTTCCGAGCCGAGCAGGGGGGACTCCGTAGTCTCTTTACCTGCTGTTATACACCAATTGTCCCCACAGCCCATGTGCTGATATACTTCTGAAACACCCAGCATCTTGCTTTTTCCTCCACTGTGCGCTTTCTGCAAATGCCTGCCCCTAGCTCTGGCTCCCTCCCTGGAAATACACCAGTACACTGCTCCCATGGGCAAGGGAAGTAGCAGCACATGCACTGTGGAGAAGTTCTGTCTCCAGTCACCTCCCTCCCCTGCCTCCCCACACTTTGGACTGGTGGTCTCAGGAAGTGGCTCTTTCACCCTTCTGTGCCTGCCGAAAGTGGGCTACACATTTCTGGATTGCAAATGCCAGTTAGCAGACTTTACTGTTAATAACCATAGTAATGGCATGACTAATTTCACTGATCATGCAGAAATCGTTACCAAAGGCAACATATTTGAGTGAAAATGGGTAATTTTATAAAACTGTGAAGACATGGCCTTATGAAGGTTGAAAATTCAAGGTGAGCATCATTTGGATGGCACGGCGTTGAATTAGCTAATTACAGTGTTTTATATCTGTGTTTGATCATTATTAGAAAAAATTTCTCCCTCTCCCCAACACACACACAAAAGCAGGCAAAATCCTATCAGGCAAGTTTCTCTTTGAATTTAAAATTACTCTGGGGGCCAAGGAGGTTTCATCACAAATGAAAGTTGGGACATCAAAGAGATTTTTTTCCTCCTTCTTCTAAGGGAGGAAGAGCTGTTTCTTTCCAACTACATAAGAAGGGAAAAAAGTTCATAGATTTGAAAGTGAATTTTTACCAGAGCAGTAAGAGATTGGAAACCAGAACATTCCTGTCATGTAGACAAGTTTGAATGTTGCTGTAATGAGGTAAAATGTGGCCTTAACAAAGGGGCTGATAAAAAGGGAGACAGTCCTCGTGTTAAAATCAGGTCCGGTGCTAAGTGACCATTTCTTCCTGACCAGAGACCACTCAGACTGTCCATTCTCTATCAGCTGTCTAATCATGGGAAGGGATGCTGGATATCCAAGAATAATTAACTTTGAATTGGCCTCCAAATTTATTTTTTAGAGGAGAATTGATGAAAAATGACCTTGAAAAAAATACAGTTTTCTTTGATAATTAAAAGAAAGTATTTGGCCCTGTATAAAAGTATTTGGCTCTGAATGGACTCTCCATTTCCAAAACAATGGTGTAGCCGCACGTGGAGGAAACAGGTCCACTTTATTAATCAGTCAAAACAAG
The DNA here is from genome assembly GCA_004024625.1 of Mellivora capensis. Taxonomy (NCBI): domain Eukaryota; kingdom Metazoa; phylum Chordata; class Mammalia; order Carnivora; family Mustelidae; genus Mellivora; species Mellivora capensis. Next base: position 10,006 of record PISX010024884.1, on the reverse strand, counting down.
AACTCTCTTCTGCTCCCACTTTGTGTTTTTAAGATACGTCTTTTTTTTTTTGGCAATTGTATTTTTGTGGACTGGGCTATACTTTTCTTCTCCGGGTTGTTTCTTTGCTTTCTGGGATTTAATAAATGGTTAAATTTAATGAATGGTTGTCACAGCAATCTTGTAAGACTGGAGAGGGGCTACCTCCCATGTTGTCGAACAGGAATCTAGCCAACTAAGAAGGACCTACAGTGGACATCAGAATTAAGATTGAGATGATGTTGGCTCTGACCACTCCTACTTGGACTATCATGTCCAGCATGGAGCCCAACACAGGGCTTGAACTCACAACCCTGAGACGGAGACTTGAGCCAAGATCAAGAATTAGTCGCCTAACCAACTGAGCCACCCAGGCGCCCCTATTTCTCCCATTTTATAGATGAGGAAGTAATGGCTCAGAGAGGTAATGGTATTGTCCAGGGTTACGCAGCGAGTGACTTTTGGAATGGATACTGGTCACCCCCGCAGCATGTCCACTCTAAAGCAGGAGTGCTATTCTTTGGCACCAGGACCCTCTGCTTTTTTTTTTTTTTTTTTTTGAAATACGGATCCCGAGAGGGGCCATGACTGGCCCGAGTCTGAAGATGGTGGAACCAGTGTATGTGCTCTCCTTGGTTTATGTTCACTTACCAGATAGAGGCCAGACTGTTGGTAGATCTTCAACGTTTTCATAAATTTTGAGATCCTGCATGCTCTAAAATATAGCAAAATTTTCTTCCCTTTCCAGTGAAAAACAAATTCCAGTTGGGAAGTTAAAAGAAAAAAAAAAAAAGCTCAGTGCAGCCTTTATATTTTTAATGCCTTTTAAATCTCTAAGGTCATTTTAATATATTGTCTGGTTTTTCTCATGAAAATATGTTGCTCGTTACGTTAAATAGACTAGAACAGTTTAGTCAAGTGAGCTTTCGCGTTTGGTGATTGATTTTCATTTGCTTAGGCTGTAAATTAAATTTTATGAGACATTGGCATAAAGTTGGGGGCCATCAAAGTGGAAGGAAAACAAAGATGTGGTGAAATGTATGGCGAGGCTGGGCGTGTCCCCCTTCCCTTGTGGGATTCCAGTGTCCCCTGAGTCCTCAGGACACCACACAGGGTGGTATCTCTGCAGGGGTGAGCCCAGCATTACCCTTCATTGACCTTGGGGTCTTTCTCTACCCACTTCCCTTTGAGGATGGGGGGAAGGGAGGGGAGAACCTGGGGAGGGAGGGAGCAGGTTTCTGCTTTTTCCTTTTCTCCTTCTCTTAAACTCCCTCTCCACGTGGCCACAAGGGGGCCACATGGGAGGGAGGAGGAATATACCACCCAGAGTTTGCAGGTAGAGGGCTCCCTGCACAAATGAGCTCCCAGTCTGAAGATTTCCAACCAGCTCAGGCTGTGAAGGCAGCATACCATTTAATACTAACATATGTAATTCCCACCAACTACAAACGATTGCATTAGGAGGAAGTAAGTCAGCTAGAAGTGCATCTAGAGATTCTGCAACTCCCAACACATTCTAAGAATTAATATTTCTGTTTTTTTTTCTGTTAAATTAATTGGCTGGTTATTCTTTCATTTTATTGTTTGCCCTTGTTCATCCTTGTTAGCAAATAAGTGTTAGCATCTGTCAAATGCCTTGGAACAATTTCAGTCGTAAATGTTGTGGAGGGGGCCAAAGGAATCAGGCAATAAAAGCTGTTTACAGACCGTGTGTGTGTGTGTGTGTGTGTGTGTGTCTTGACCCTTTCTTTCCAATTTCTGATTATAGTAATACTATTATTGATAAAATATAATATGCTAGCATGATAATAATTTAAATGAGTCATATAAAATGCAGAGATTGTTCTATTATCAAGATGTTTAGTTTTTTTCATGTATAAATAGACTTTGGAGATGATTAAACTGTTTTTTTGTCCTTCTTAGCCAGCCCATTGATGGCACATCCCAGTTACTCATTTCGAAGTGCAGTGTTGGGAAATAACTCAGACTTTGGAAAAAAGAGATCAAAACATTTAGGGGATTGCCTTTTTTTTTTTAACCTTTTCCTTGGATTTGGAAAACTTTGGGTAAACACATATTTTAAGGGGCACACACTGAGATTTCATCAGAGTTCTAAACACAAGATTTTGCTTATCATAAGAAAATTAAGAATTGTCATTTATCTGTGTATTTTTTCAACTCACCAGATGACCTTATTCCTTTCTCCCATTTAGTCCTCCAAAAGGGTCTTGTCGTCCTGGGATGGGTGGGTAGAGTGAGGGTCATCTCATATCCATGCTAAGTTGGATACGAGCCAAAGAGATGCGAGGGGAGAAGCTAGCATTGGTTATGTGTGTCACTGAGCCGGCTTCCTACAGATTTGCCAAGAATTCCCAGAGCCACACACCAGTGGTTGGTGAAATGACTGGGCTTCCCCCTGAGGTCTGTGGGACATAAAGCCCATTTTCTCACCACCGCAGTCTCTGTCGGTTTACCCAAATGCATTGGACACAAAACAGTATTTTCAACTGTATGTGCGATGTTTATATTCTTCTTTTTTTTTTTAAGATTTATTTATTTATTTATTTGACAGACAGAGATCACAAGGAGGCAGAGAGGCAGGCAGAGAGAGAGAGAGAGGAGGAAGCAGGCTCCCTGCTAAGCAGAGAGCCCGATGCAGGGCTCGATCCCAGGACCCTGAGATCACGACCTGAGCCGAAGGCAGAGGCTTTAACCCACTGAGCCACCCAGGTGCCCTTGTTTATATTCTTTTTAACTACAGCTCTCATTCTATCCAGTCAGCACCAGCTCTGGTTTTAATGAGCTCATACTTCTGTCTTTGCTAATGAGAACAGCATTATCAGCTGCTGCTTACTGGGCATTTTCTTTTGAGCATTCAGTATGTGCTAAAGACTTTACACGCGCCGTGTTGCTTCATTGTCACGATGATGCTCTGAATTTTATGCAGTTCACAAATCAGGAAAAAAGGTTCCCAGAGGTTGAAAAGTCACACAATTGGGCAGACCCAATTCCAGGCCTCTCTAGCCCCAAAGTCTTACTCTTAATCATTAGATTTCACTACCAATGGCAAAGGGTCTTTCTCTTTTCTATCATGAAAAGAGTTGAGTGAGTTAGTTTTTAAAGATTTTATTATTTATTTATTTATTTATTTGATGGGGAGAGAGAGAGAGGGAGAGAGAGAGACATCACAAGTAGGCAGAGATACAGAGAGATAGGGGGAAGCAGGCTCCCCGCTGAGCAGGGAGCCCCATGCGGGGCTCCATCCCAGGACCCTGAGATCATGACCTACACCAAAGGCAGAGACTTCACCCACTGAGCCACCCAGGTGCCCGAGTGAGTTCGTTTTTAAAAAACTTCTTATTAATAATAAATTTTGTGACAAGAGTATGAGATGCCTGTTGAGATGGCAGGAAGGGCTGTGGTCCAAGTGCCCATCCTGCTTTACTGCGTGACAAGGGACTCAGCCTCTGACCCTGCTAGGGCAGGGGCTAGCCTTCATCCTAGTTCCCCCACTGCACATGTCACAGCCCCTCCCTCAGGATCTGATGTTCCCTTCGTACATCCTGGGCCCTATCCCAGAGTGTTCCTGCTGTCCCCTGCTGCTCCTTCTCGCTCTGTGAGTGTCTCGGGTAAACACGATTCCAGAAGGCCTGGTGGGTGTGGGTTCCAGACCATTGCTCTCTCTTCTCATCACACACTACGATACAACATGGAATCCCTCCTGGTCCGCTGATATAGATCTCATTTCTTTAAACTTTTTATTAAGAAAATTGGAAATAGACACACAAGGGGCAGAACAGGATAACTAATAAGACTTCACATATCCATTATCCAGCTTCCACGATGATTACTTAAGGCCCATTTTGTCCCCTATACTTGCAAAACCCCCCTTCCCAGTGATTATTTTTGAAGCAAATCACAGACATGTCATTTCATGTATAAATACTTCGGAATATATCTCTAAAATATGAGAACTCATTCAAAAATGTACTTATAATCTATTATCACACTTAATGGATTAACAGAAAAATTTAAGAATAATCAAATAGTCATTTTTCTCCTTTCCTAAATTGTGTCAGAAATTTTATTTTAGTTATTTTTGTTTGTTTGTTTAAGTCAAGTTCCAAATAAGCACCAAAGCTTGCAATTTGTTGATCTGTGTTTTAAGTCTCTCTCAATTGATAGACTTCCCCTCCTAGTCTTTTTGTTTTTCTTTGTGCATTATTTGTTGAAGAAACTGGGTTATTTGTTATGTAGGACAGTATTTCTCAAAGTATATGCTGTAAAGGATGAGGATTTTGTTAGGGTTGTTGTTTTAATTTTAATAAATCTCAGCCAATATTTGGATAATACTTAAGAATTAATTACTTGAGGGGTGCCTGGGTGGCTCAGTGCCTTCAGCTCAGGTCATGATCTCAGGGTCCTGGGATCGAGCCCCACATCAGGCTCCCTGCTCAGTGGAGAGCCTGCTTCTCCCTCTTTCTGCTGCTCCCCCTGCTTGTGCGCACTCTCTCTCTCTTTCTCGCTCTATCTCAAATAAATAAATAAAATATTAAAAAGAATGTTTTCTATATTTTAAGAGCAATTCAAACATTTTGTGTAGTTTCCAGCAGCTGAATTCTTCAACAGATACATCAATTCAATGATACTTTACATACACGATTACAAAAATGAAACTTACAGAAAATAACAACAGAGACTGCAAACTTCCTTTATGTCTGGAGCTCCCAGCTACTCCACAATAACACTGCTAGTATACACTTGACTTTTAAGAATTCATTAAAACCTATACAGTTTTTTCTCTTAGGCCTGTATGTTGCCAGCCTTTCTGCCAGGCTCTGTCAAATATGAACTGTTCATGTGTCTTGTACTTCTTCAGAAGGACTAGTCATTCATGGGAAATGTTCACTTGGTTGCCTGGTCACCACAGCTTTATGATGGGTTCAAGAAAAGTTATGCTTTTTTAGATTATTAAGCTTTTTTTTAATGTTAAATTGGGAGTGATATTCTTTGGAGTTTTCTAAATCCTAAGGAGAAGCAGCTATCCCTAAACTTATTTTTTTTCTTTTTAAAAAATGTTTACAGGCTTTTGAGGCATTTGTTTATTTAAATTTATTTATTATTTATTAAAATTTATTCAAAATAAACTGCACAGGGGCGCCTGGGTGGCTCAGTGGGTTAAAGCCTCTGCCTTAGGCTCAGCTCCGCATCCAGCTCTCTGCTCAGCAGGGAGCCTGCTTCCCCCTCTCTTTCTCTCTGCCTGCCTCTCTGCCTACTTTTGATCTCTGTCAAATAAATAAATAAAATCTTTAAAAATAAATAAATAAGATAAAGTGCACATAGTTAAAGAATACAGTTTGATGAGTTTGACATATGTATGTATCTGTGAAATAATTCCCATAGTCAACATCATGACGATATTAATCCAAAAATTTCCTTAATGCCCTCGATAAGGTATCTCTCTCCTCACCTTAATCTCCATTCCCTGGCAACAACTAATTTATTTTCTGACCCTAAATTATCTTTTTTACTTATTTCTTTCAATAGATTCCAGATTTTCTACACCCTTGGGTCACAGTTAACCAATTACATTTAAACTAGGATTTAATTCTAGAATGGTCCTATTGCTCTGAGCTAACAAATAGTTCATAGTACATGTGATTCATCACATGAATTTTTTTTTTTAAAGATTTATTTATTTGGGAGAGAGGTAGTAAGAGAGCATGAGCGAGGAGAAGGTCAGAGGGAGAAGCAGACTCCCCGTGGAGCTGGGAGCCTGATGCGGGACTCGATCCCGGGTCTCCAGGATCATGACCTGAGCCGAAGGCAGTCGTCCAACCAACTGAGCCACCCAGGCGTCCCCATCACATGAATTTGATGTGAGTTAAGGTGACGTGAATAGGCCTACACTCTATTCAATGAGGTGAGTCCACTGACCAGGAGATTGGATATTAAATTACAATGTTAAGTTGCTATAAACATTACTAAATGCTTACTCCCAATTTCTGTACTTATCATGGGTCACTGATAGACAGTTTGTGGACTACATTGTCAATGGATCACACTTTGAGTAGCATTGCTGTAGAACTTTAAGTCTGGATTTTGTTGATTACATTCTTGTGTCACTTAATGTCTCCCACTGTGCCCACATTTTCTGTAAACTGATAGTTCCAGAGGCTTGATCTGATTCAGATGCAGTTTTTTTCAAAAGTATTATTACTTGTGCTGTATATTTCCATTAGGGGATATAGAATGCCTGGGTATTTCTCTTTTTGTAATTTTAGCAGCCTGTTGATGATTGTTACCTAGATCCACTAGTTCATTAAGGGTTGAAAAATGATGCCCTTCTAATTTTATCATTTAAAATTTTTCTAACATCTTGATTACCTCTGCAAAAAGACACCTCACTTCATCAACTTTGGGTTACCTAGAGGTACAGTTCATATGGAAAGCCTGAAATACTCAGTTCTTCCTTTTTATTTCCCAACTTTCAAAACAATGAATTAATGATTCAGCATCCCCTAAAGATGATCAGTGAGGTTTTAAAAATAATTATTCCTATAAATTGATAGAAATACATGTGATAAGCTTTAGTCATTGCAGTTATTATTCTGATGCTCACATGGTGCCTTCTTTGGCCAGTGGACAGTCATTTAAGCTAGCTTCTGTGTCTTTTGGATGTGACTATATTGGTGTTTGAATGCTTTTTTACTTTCTGGTGTAAAATGTTCCAGATTTATTTTGTCCATTTCCTGCTCTGGATTAGAAACCCTGGTTGAGGGGCACCTGGGTGGCTCAGTGGTTAAAGCCTCTGCATTCAGCTCAGGTCATGATCTCAGGGTTCTGGGATTGATCCCCACATTGGGCTCTCTGCTCAGCAGGGAGCCTGCTTCCTCCTCTCTCTCTGCCTACTTGTGATCTCTGTCTGTCAAATAAATAAATAAAATCTTAAAAAAAAAGAAACCCTGGTTATTTTTTATTATTATTATTACTATTATTATTATTATTAAATTGGCAATGGTATTTAGAGACCATAATCTGAGTACTAAGAGAATCTAAATGATTTTAATGGCTGTATAATATCCAAACTTATATCAAATTTAGTAAATCACTTTCTGTCTAATGGGCAGTGACTACTTTTCAGTTTTCAACCTCATGTGTTCACACATAACGCTTAGCTACTGAATGTCTGCTTTCACTTAGTGTTAGCCATTTTGTAGAAGGAAGAGAACAACTCATTCCAGCATAGAGAGAATTCCTCAGACAATGTTAACTGTTTAATGAGCGAGGCGAGGTATGTGATAGGAACTCAAACCAATAACCCTAATTCAGTCTCTAACACCTGAATCTGAAAAGGGAGGGCAAGCATGGCTTCTTCTTAATATGAATTAATCATTGGGGGATTGATAAAATAATTTTTTCTTTACTGACTCAAAGATGAAGTCTCTTCTGCAGCTAAGTCCCAAGGCTTTTCCAGATTCCATGAGTTTTTCTGATATGAGGAAGCAAATTAGGATCTGTCACTGACTTAAATGAACATTGCTTCTAAGCAAATACCATTCATTAATTACAGAGCTTTGAAATCTCCACGGCAAAGGGAAAACTGATTAATGTTTTTTTTGACAAGGTTTTTCTGCTAAAAGTGTAGTGCACAAATGGATCATAACAACAAACTAAAATTCCTCAGAAAGCTATTTTCTGTTGCTTTTTGGGAATGGGGGAGTGAAAGCAGTTGTAGGCAGAGTAGTGATTTGCTAATGAATATTCACAGGTGGTGGTTGAAAATCACATGACTGCCTATTCCTGTCTATGAATTTGGCACATTTGCATGAAGAAGAATGTTTTAGTGGCTAAACTATGACAATAAATGAGAAAAATGATGTTTACTGGAAAGAAAGTATTCTCTGCAAAATACATTGGGGAAACCATGTTACTTGTAATTTAAAAGGAAAATGTTAAATAAATAAATAGCATAATAATAACATAATAATGAATGAAACAGAGAATAAAAATTAAAAAAAATCGATATCCCCAGCCTTGGGAAATTTGATATATTTTATTTAGTAACTGCTTTGCATATCAAAAATGTAAATCTGCACATCATTCTTGCTGAACTCTCTTTTCTTTCATCAGGTTAGAGTTTCCCAGCCCTTGGTCCTCACATCTTTCTGCTGCACATTTTCTCATTTTCTTGGATGATATTATCCAGCGCTCTGGCTTTTTAATGCCTTCTGTTCGGTTATGAATCTGCAATTCATATTTTCAGCCTTGACCTATTGCTCTGTCCTTCTGTAGCCAATGGCCTACTCAACCTATTACCTGAGAATCCATGGGTATTTTTAAAATCTTGATTTTGTCTTCTAAATCCTCCCCACTCTAGCCCTCTCTGCAGCAAGAAATACTACTACCATCAACTCAGTTCTTAGGCTGGTGGTCAGGGCATCATTGTTAACTCGTACCCTTCCCTCCACAACCCAAAGGACCTGTGAGCACATCCCGCTATTTCTCATTGAGTCCATCACTCTTGTCCAGACTGCCATTGCCTTAGCCAACACTCCTGCAGTCGTGTCTGAATCAGGGTCACGGCCTTTTATGAAACATTGATCATCCACTGTGTTCCAGACACTGTGCAGCAGGGGGCCCACCCTTGGGGATTTATTTCTAACAGGGAAGACACACAAAATCAAGCACGAGGTACGTGCCAAAGTGGAGGTAGGTAGAAAGTTGCCTTGTGAGTCAGTGAAAGGAGAACAACTAAGGGGACCATTCCCTTGGGAGTATTTGAACTGTGTCCTTAGGATGACTAGGAATTTGGTAAGGAGAGAAGTGGGGAAAATCCATTTGAGGCAGAGTTAATGTGGCTAGTACAAGAACTGTGAAAGCACATGGTGTCAGATGGAAATCTTTAAATGGTAAAGTGTAGCTAAAGGTTTTCCAGGGAGTTCACAGTTTTTTTTTTTTTTTTCCTCAAGCAAATTAAAAAGAATTTTTTTTCATTTTATTTTATTTCTTTTCAGTGTTCCAGAATTCATTTTTTATGCACCATACCCAGTGCACCATGCAATACGTGCCCTCCACAATACCCACCACCAGGCTCACCCAACCCCTGAACCCCCTCCCTTCCAAAACCTTCAGTTTGTTTCTCAGAGTCCACAGTCTCTCATGGTTCCTCTCCCCCTCCAATTTCCCCCAACTCACTTCTCCTCTCCATCTCCCCATGTCCTTCATGTTATTCCTTATGCTCCACAAATAAGTGAAACCATATGATAATTGACTCTCTCTACTTGACTTATTTCACTTGGCATAATCTCCTCCAGTCCCATCCATGTTGATACAAAAGTTGGGTATTAATCCTTTCTGATGGAGGCATAATACTCCATTGTATATATGGACCACATCTTCTTTATCCATTTGTCCGTTGAAGGGCATCTTGGTTCTTTCCAGAGTTTGGTGACTGTGGCCATTGCTGCTATGAACACTGGGGCCTTCTTTTCACTACATCTGTATCTTTGGGGTGAGTTCCCAGTAGTGCAATTGCAGAGTCATAGGGTAGCTTTATTTTTAATTTCTTAAGGAATCTCCACACTGTTTTCCAAAGTGGCTGCACCAACTTGCATTCCCACCAACAGTGTAAGAGTGTCAGGGAGTTCATAGTTTTAAGGGAATCTCTTTCCAAATCCTCACCTTTCTGATGTACACATTCCCCAAATCACTCTGGTTTCACATTAGCCCTCTCCACTTTCCAGTACAAAGACACACCTCTTACCCCTTCCAGTCTCACTGTGATGTGTTGCCCTATGCTAGGATGTGAAACCCCTGTGGTATCAAATAAAGGATAATAATCAGAAATAATCAGGTTATGGTAACACACAGGACTTCCAGGTTTCTCTGGCTTTATACCCATTTCTTTATACCCATTTTCTTGAAGTCCTTCAAGAAACAGGACTTGAAGATATTAGGATGTTCTAAACTCAGATGAGGAAGTAGT
>PISX010024883.1:0-27060 GCA_004024625.1 Mellivora capensis | reverse complement strand
GGACAGCTATATGTAGAAGAATGAAACTCGACCATTCTCTTACACCATACACAAAGATAAACTCGAAATGGATAAAGGACCTCAACGTGAGACAGGAATCCATCAGAATCCTAGAGGAGAACATAGGCAGTAACCTCTTTGATATCAGCCACAGCAACTTCTTTCAAGATATGTCACCAAAGGCAAAGGAAACAAAAGCGAAAATGAACTTTTGGAACTTCATCAAGATCAAAAGCTTCTGCACAGCAAAGGAAAGGGTTTAAAAAAACAAAATACAAGACAGTTATTTTATTTTTTTTTTTTTTGATAGAGAGAGATCACAAGTAGGCAGAGAGGCAGACAGAGAGGAGGAAGCAGGCTCCCTGCCGAGCAGAGAGCCTGATGCAGGACTTGATCCCAGGACCCTAAGATCATGACATGAGGGGAAGGCAGAGGTTTAACCCACTGAGCCACCCAGGTGCCCAAAGACAGTTAATTTTTATTGCAGTAAAAAGCACATAACATTAAGTTAACTATCTTAACGGGATTTAGGTGTTAAGTATAATTACTGAAGTTAATTATATTAAGTAATATATTAGGTATATTCATGTTGTCGAGCAACACATCTCTAGAAGTTTTTCATCTTGTAAAACGAAAGGAAGTCTGAACACACTGAACATGAAGTTCTCCTTCCTCCTCTCCCCAGCCCTTGGAAACCACATTTTATTAACTGTGTCTAGGACTTTGACTGCTTCAGGTGCTTCGCGTAAGTGGAGCCCTTATAGCATGAGGCTAGCTGTGGCTGGCTTACTTCACTCAGCATAAAGGTCTTTGAGGTTCATCCACATTGTACCGAGGGACAGGACCTCTTTCCTTGTAATGGCTGCATAATCTTCCATTGTCTTGATACGCCATCTTTTCTTTATCTGTTGCGATGATCTGAATGTTTGTGTCCCACCTCAGGTCACCGCTCTAACCCAAACCCCCAATGGTGATGACGGTATTAGCAGGTGGGACCTTCGGGAGGTGCTTAGGTCATGGGAGTGGAATCCTCTAGAAAAAGTATGGCACCTTATCAAAGAGGCTCAGACACATGCCTACCCCCTTCTGCCCTGTGAGAACACAGTGAAAGTGTGTGGCCCAGAGGAGGGTCCTCACTGGTCACGTTGGCACACCAGCCCCAGACTTCCGGCCTCCGGAACTGTGAGTGGTAATTTTCTGTCAATTAGAAGGCACCCAGTCTATGGTGTTTTGTTCTACCAGCCTGAACGGACTGAGATATCCCTTCATCCATCAATGGCCCCTTGAGTAGCTTCTACCTCTTGGCTAGTGTGAATAATAATGCATTGAACATGGTTGTGCACCTGTCTCTTGGGGATCCTGCTTTGAAGTTTTTTGGACATATCCCCAGCAGTGTAATTGCTGGATATGGTGATTCTATTTTAAGTTTTTTGGGAAGCTTCAAACTCTTTTCCTCAGGGGCTTCACCATTTTGCATTTCCACCAACAGCACACAAGGGTTCTAATTTCTCGTCTACACAGTGTGTTTCTGTGGTTCTCTTATCCTTGAGCTTTGTAAGGACAGGTAATCTCCAGTGGACCCTGAGCGGCCCACACGTCCTTGCTGGATATGCCAGGAGCGGAAGACCCTGGCTGTGGTTAATGGAGGCCATTCTCAGGGTGTATCAGAATAGCAACCCTGAGAGCTGAGGGGCTGCCTCCCCCAGACCCAGTCCAGGTTTGCTTCTGGTCACTCTACGTGGATCCCCCCAAGCTCTGTGCTCTTGTCCTCTAAAGCAGTAGGACCCTTTGCATCTCTGTGGTTCTCAAGAAGGCATGATGAGCTGACCCCATATTTATGAAGCCACCTCTTCTCTGTTGGGTGAATGGCTCCCAAAATGGTATCATTCCTGGCTATTTTCCTGGATGACCATGACTTCCATGATGCCAGTCTCTCCCTGATGGCATTGGGGAACTTCCAGTTACTGACTTCTCTCTTTCATGGTGCTCTGTATTGGCCTTTCTCCCCAGATTACACCCTTGACATAAATTGTGTTAATTCCAAGATCTACAGGCTAATGGCTACAAGGCATATCATTCATGCTGTTTTTATTACACATAAAAAATAAAAATATGCTCACTATTTATTTGAGATTGTCAGCTGAAATGAGGATTTAGGCTTGAGTGTCCTTCATGTAAATAGAATCTTAAGTCATCTCCACTGTGACTATATTCCTAATATAGGCTTTTTGATGATGTGGGTAAGAATAAATACTATTCCAATTTAAGGAAAACTTCTTTAGGTGACTTTCACCTTGCATATAAAAGGGCAAGCTGCCTCTGGAATTATGGTACAGAAGCCTCTGTGTATGGAGATGAGCGTGTCTGTCTGTCCCATTCCTGTCCACCAGCCGAGCTCCACGCCTGAGACACCAGATCTCCTGCCAGTCATAGCCCCTGTGATGCTGTGCTGTGCTCAGAACTCTTTTTACTTTCTTATTGGCATCACCTTTCTCCTCATGCCCTTGAGGAGAAATCAGTTAAAACTATCAAAGAGCCCAGTTTTGAAAAAGAGTTCAAGGTTAGACCCCTTTTCCAGAAGGAGCAGGGAGTGAGCAAGAAAGGAGGGCAGGCAGCAAATGTCCCAGAACTTTGCTTTGCGATGTCTGTGACCAAGGAGAGAAGTTTAAAATCCTCCCCATTTGATGTGCATTAGGCAAAGGCACTTTATTTGGATTTGATCCTGTCTTCTATTGTGTATTTTTTAATGGTCTCAGTCATTCAAACCCGAGTGGCTTGTCTTCCTTTCAGAGCTTTGATCACTCTAAGGATTCAATAGCCTTATTATTTAAAAGAAGAGAAAATTGTCAGGATCACGGAAAGAGACCCCTGGGGAGCTCCACGCCTTCTGCAGCAAGAGCTTTATTACCGGAAGTTCCCACTGAGGGAAAATTCAGACCCAGCACAACCTCCTATTTCCTGGGAGGAAACTTGTGGGTTAGCAGAAAAGTGTCTCAAAACAGAAGGCGAATTTACTGTGGTAGTGGTTTTTTCTGTATGCCCCCAAATAATAACAAGTGAAATGCTCAATGCATTCATCACCTTGTCAAAGATTTTCTACCCTTAAATTAAATAAATTCATTAATCGATTATTAAGGAGGCACACAGTGATCTCCTGGCTCTCTTGGAAAACCTGCCTCTCAGACACTCCTGGGCACCTTGAGGTGGGAAGGAATTAAGTCTATCCCTGTAAGATTTTCCTAGGTATGGTTACTAAGTACTTCGGGCTCAACACAACAGAAATTTATTCTTGAATGACTCTGGAGGCTAGAAGTACAAACTCAATATGTTGTCAGGGCCCTGCTACCCCCAAGGGTCTAGGGGAGAACCTTCCATGTCCTTCTAATACTTTGATGTTGTTGGTGATTCTTGGAGCCCCTTGCTTGTAGATGACTCATTGTGATGTCTGAGTCTGTCATCATGTGATATCTTCCCTGTGTCTTGTTGTTGTCTCCCCTCTGCTCTCGTCTCTCTTCTTATAAACTGCCCAGTTGGACTGATTTAGGGCCCATCCCAGTGACCTCATCTTAACTTGACTATTGCAAAGACCAGATAACAAACAAGGTCACATTCACAGGCCCCAGAGCTGGGATTCCAACACAACCCAACATGACAATGGCCAGGAAGGACAGAGGTGGCTGTAGTCAAGTGATAGTTATTCGACAGGAGGAGAGAGACTTTCTCATTTTGTCTGTTGTGAGCATTTTTTATAAGGGAGGAAGAACATAATCTGGAATTGATGGGGAATTAAAGAAAAATGCTTTTCAAGAACATGGAAGATGAGCAAACAGCACCCCAAGTGCAACGTGCAGTGGGACCCAGAGAGGGAAGCGGGTATGTGAGCGTAGGTGATGCCAGGGGGCTGGCGTCTGACATTTAGTGAGCGTTTACTATGAGCCAGGCATGGTTTCAAGGATTCCAGGTGCTTTATGTCATTTCGTCTTGTTCAGCAGGTGTCTTCATTTTGCAGAACGAGAAACTGAAGCTCCAAGTTACACAATGGTCAGTTTCACCCGGAATATTGTTAGATACAGTCAACATCGTCCTTTATTTTCCTTTTTGTTCTTGTTCTTGTTACCTGCTTTGAGATTGCTTCCCAGAACATGCAGAAGAAAGCCTCACAGAACAGGGGGGAGGAGGCATGAGAGGATTCCCATGCCCTTGGTGAGGTAGAGGCAGATCTGGGTCCCCCAAGGCTTGGGTTTTGCAGGTGAAGGTGCACCAAGGAGAGTGGTCAGGAGATGTCTTGGCACTTGCTGCCCTCGGGATCCTCAGTGGCATTCCAGAATGATGTGGTTTGGCTGCCATCCCAGCCCCGCCTGGGCTCGGTTCCTAGAGCTCTGCCATCTTGTTCAGAGTTCCCCCACGGTGCCTCTGCTGATGGTTTCTCTCCGGTGGGAGTGAGATGCAGAGTAGGTATGGCGGTTCCCTCCAGGTTTGGGCGCCAGCAAAGAGAGCTGCTCAGCGTTGGGAAAACACATCACCTGCCTCATCCCGGGCTGGGGACTTGCTCAGCATCTCAGGGCATCTTGGTTCAGGGAAATGCAAGGCTGTGAAGACGGCCATCCTAGAAGTCTATGGCTTACTGTGGCCCTTGCCTGCACACAGTGTCTCTGAGCTCACTTCCCTCTCCGCCTTTCTGGCTTTCATATCCTTTCTCTCTGAAGCCTCTGTCATAGGAGATCCTCCTCTCCAGCCCTTATACCTCTTGTTCTCTGTATCACTCTAAACCTGGAGCCTGGTCCTGAGGAACCACCATGGGCCAAGCATGAATCAGAAGAATCGAGAGATTAGGAAAGGGGATGCACGGGAGAGGCAGCTGGAAGCTCCTGGCTCCATCACCACGTGCAGAGTCTCAGAAGCCTGACACTTGACTGCTGGCCTCCCCACAGCTCCCCGGGCGGGGGGCTGGACAGCACCCCAGAGCCAAGAGTCTCCATTCAGCAATTCCGTGTCATTTTCAAATCTCATTTCAAGTTTCTCCTTCACATTTTGTGGCTGTATGTGCTTCGGTTTTGCTTTCTGCTTCTTACTCCTAATTTTATCATTGTGACTTCCAAGTTATACTTTTTTTTTATTAGACATTTTATGTTGTTTGCTGAAGGCGGATTTTGTTACCTCAGTCCTGCTTAGCCTATCGGGCAGCCTCTGGAGATGATCCCGCTCCTTCTTTGCGGTCCCCAAGAAGCCGCGTGGGGACAGACAACCTTCTGGGAGAGGCTGCTACCTGTTCTCGGGCTGGGGGGCAGTTTCAGTCAGACCTGGCTGCTCAGCTGTACGCCCTGCCCTCGTGCAAGTCATAAGAGGGTAGGAGGGGGAGCCTCTGCTTTTATCCAGATGGAGTCATGGATTGTAACTTCCTGTGTTTCACTGCTCTGTGTGGATTAATGAGTCAGAGTTCATTACCCTGTAGATAAAATGTGATGGTGGCGACTACATCTAGGTTAAGAGACTGGGCTTCTGAGCACCTGGGGGGCTCAGGAAGTGAAGTGTCTGCCTTCAGCTCAGGTCATGATCCTGGGGTCCTGGGATCGAGCCCTGTCTCCGGCTCCCTGCTCAGTGGGGAGGCTGCTTCTCACTCTCTCCTGTCCCTGCTCATGTGCTCTCTCTCAGTGTATGCAAGTGCATTCTCTCTCTCTCAAATAAATAAATAAAATCTTAAAAAAAAAGAAACACCAGAGTGGGTATTTTGAGGCCCTCATCATGTGAAGTTGGTGGTGGGTATATTCCCATTGTGTGAGGACAGGTGAGAAATTGTGCCAAGGGTCCTGCCACTCAGTGACTCCAAACGAGGCATGATGGCAGGTGGGTCCCATGTCACTGCCATGATGTTGGGGGTGGGCACCGTGGCCGATGCACAGGGTGACCAGGAGATCAGCACTGCGGGGTGGGGGTGGATGGGGTTCCCCATCACTCCAGGGAGTGCATATGCAGGAATTGGGTTTCTCACTGGATCGCAAATCAGGCTGGGTCTCATTCATGTTAACGAAAGCACACTTTTTGTTTAAATATTTCTTATTGTGGTAAAACAGACACAACCTAGAAGTTAACTTTGTAACTATTTTCAAGTAGACGGGTCAATGGCATTAGCATATTCACACTGTGGTCTCTCCAGAATCCTTGCTGTCTTCCCGAACTGAAACTCACTGCCCTCTAGATACTAATTCCCCATCCCTGCCTTTCTCCAGACCCCGGCAACTGCCGTTTCACTTTCTGTCTCTACAAATTTGACTCATCCGGGCACCTCATCTAGGTGGCGTCTTACCATTTTTGTCCTTCCGTGACGGGCAGATCTCACGTAGCATAATGTCCTCCAGGTCCGTCAGTGCTGTGGCATGTGTCGAATTCTGAAGAATGTTCTACGGCATGTATATGCCAGTTTGCTCATCCCCTGAGGGATCCGTGGACTTTTCCACCTTTTGGTTGTAGGGGATAAAGTTGCTGTGAATTTGGGTGAACAAACATCTCTTTGAGACCTTGCTTTCAGTTCTTTTGGGTATATACCAACAAGTGCAGTTCCTGGACTCTGTGGTAATTCTGTTTTTGAGTTTTTGAGGAGCTGTCTGCTTTGCTGCATTACATTCCCACCAGCGCACCATGGTTCCAACTCACCCTCATCAACACATCTTACTTCCCATTGAAAACATAGCCAAAGGGTGTGAGTGTTATTCCACTGTAGTTTTGATTTGCATTTCCCTGATGACTTCTGATGCTGAGCATCTTTTCATGTGCTCACTGGGCATTTGTTTGTTTTCTTTGGATAAATGTCTATTGAAGTACTTTGTGCATTTTAAAATCAAGGTGTTTGATATTTTTGTTTGTTGGGATGTACAAAGTTCTTTATGTATTCCAGATATGAACTCCTAATCAGATAGATGATTTGCAGATATTTTCTGCCATTCATGGGTTGCCATTTCACTCTGCTGATGGCATTCTTTGATGCACAAAAGTATTATATTTTGATGTATTTGAATTTATCTATTTTACCTTATGTTGTCTGTGCTTTTAGTGTCCTATCCAAGAAATCATCACCAAATTTAATGTGATAAAGATTTTGTCCTGTTTTTCTTCCCTAAGAGTTTTTATAGCCCTAGGTCTTATGCTGAGGACTTTGATTCATTTTGAATTAATTTTTATATACGGTATAAGGTGAAGGTCCATTTTTATTCCTTTGCATACTATTATACAATTTTCCTAGCCTTGGTTGTTGGAAAACTGTCCTTTCCCTGTTGAGCAGTCCTGGCACCCATGTTGAAAACTATTTGTAGATCCCTTTGCAAAGCATTAACATCTTAAAAATATCAAGTTTTCCAAAACACGAACATGCTGTAGCCTTCCAGTCATAAGTGTATTCTTTCATTTCTTTCAGCAGCTTTTCATAGTTTCCAGTGTACAATTCTGTTACCTCTTGGCTAACATTATCCCAATGTATTTTATTCTTTTCAGTGCTGTTATAAATGAAATTGTCTTCTTAGTTTCCTTTTTAAATTATTCATTGCTGGGATATTGAATTGCAGCAGATTTTTGTATGTTGATTTTGGTCAACTATCATTGATTAGTTCTAAAATTGTTGCTGTTTTCCTGAAATCTTTAGGATTTTCTACATATAAGAACATGCCATCTGCAAAAAGAGATAATTTCACTTATTTCTTTCCAATTTGGATCCCTTGTCTAATCCCTTGTCATGTCTAATGGCTCTGGCTTGTACTTCCAGTATTATGTTTAGTAGAAGTGACAAAATCTGTCATCCCTGAATTGTTCCTGATCTTAGAAAAAAGCTTGTAACCTTTCCCTGTGGGGTATTATGCTCTCTGTGGGTTTCTCATATATGGCTCTTATTATGTTGACATAGTTTCGTCTATTTCTAGTCTGTTGAGTGCTTTTATCATGAAAACATGCTGAATGTGGTCAAGTACTTTTTCTGCAACAGTTGAAATAATCATGTGACTTACCCTTCCTTTCCTAATGTGACCTATGACACTGATTGTTTCTTGTATATTGAATCATTCTTGCATTCCAGGAATTAATCCCACTTCGTAATGTTGCATAATCTTTTACATATGCTACTGAATTCAGTTTGCTAGTATTTTGTTGACGATTCTTGCACTGGTCTTAATCAGGGAGGTTGGTCAGTAGTTGTCTTTTCTTGTAGTATCTCTGGATTATGGAGTAATGCTCGCCTCATTGAATGAGTCAGGGGGTTCTCTCTCCTCTTCATATTTCTGGAAATGTTTAAGATGACTGGTGTTGGTTCTTCTTTAAATATTTGATAGAAATCACCCGTGAGGCCATCAAGTCCAATGTTTTTCTTTGTAAGGAGATCTGATGACTGATTCAGTAGCCTTACTTGTTATGGATCTGTTCATATTTTCTATTTCTTTTTGGGTTAGTCTTGGTGAAATTTCATATTTCTAGAAATGAATCCATTTCATTTCAGTTATTCAATTTGTTCTATACAGTGTTCACAGTATTCTCTTATAACCCTTCCCTATCTATAACATATGTCATAATGACCTACTTTCATTGTTGCCTTTAGCTATTTGGGTATTCTCTCTTTTTTTTAATTAGTCAGTGTCGCTAATGGCTTGTCAATTTGTTATTTTTGAAGACTCAACTCTTGATTTTGTGGATTTTCTGTTTCTATTCTCTATTTTGCTTATCTTATTTTGTTTATCTTATTTTTATTTTCTATTTTGATATCTCTACTTTGTTAATCTTTATTATTTTGTTCCTTCTGCTAGCTTTTGATTTAATTTGTTCTTTTTTTTTCCTAGTTCCTTGTGGTGTAAAGTTAGGTTGCTGACTTTGATATATTTCTTCTTTTTCAGTGTAAGCATTGATAGTTTAAATTTCCCTATTAGCACTTCTTTGGCTACATCCCATAAGTTTTGCTAGGTTCTGGTTTCATTCCCATTTGTCTTAATAAATATTCACATTTCCTTTGTGATTTATTCCTTGACTCATTTGTTGTTTAAGGTAATGTTATTCAATTTCCACATATTTGTAGATTTTCCAGTTTTCCTTCTGAAACCTTTCCAGTTTCATTTCATTATGATCAGAAAAGATATTTTCCCTGATCTCCATCTTTCTAAAATTTTTAAAACTTGTTTTATGGGCTAATATCTGGTCTATACTGGAGAATGTTCCATGTCTTTTCGAGAAAGATGGGTATTCTACTGTTGTTGGATGGAGTATTTTGTAAATCTCTATTGTGACCAATTGGCTTATAGTATTGTTCAGGTCCCCTAATTTTTACTGATCTTCTGTCTGATTATTCTGTTTATTATTGAAAATGTGGCATTGAAGTATCCTTCTTTTATTCTAGATCAATATATTTCTCCCTTCAGTTCTGTCAGTTTGGTATATAGGTGCTCTGATGTTGGTTGCACATTTATTTATAATTCTCATATCCTCTTGGTGAATTGACTTCTTATCATTATATAATGTTCTTCTTCATTGCTTGAAACACTTCTTGCCTTAGTCTGTTTTATCTGATATTAGTATACCCGATCCTGGTCTTTTGGTTGCTAATTGCATGGAATATTTTTTTCTGTCCTTTTTACTTCCAAATCTATGTTTGTGTCCTTACATCTAAAATGAGTATGCTATAGATAGAATAAAGTTGGATCCTGGGTTTTTTTGTTTGTTTGTATTGCTTTGTTTTGTTTTAGTTTTTTTGGTATCATTCCACCAATACAGGCCTTTTGATTGGGGAACTTAATGCACTTACATTTAAAGTGGTTACTGGTAGGATGGCCTACTATTGGCATTTTGTTATTTGTTGTCTTTATGTCTCAAATGTTTTATTCCTCCTTTATTGTCTTCTTTTGTATTTAATTTTTTTTACTCATTTTATTTACACATTTTGATTTAATTTTCATTTCCTTTTCTGTATGTTCTATAAATATTTTCTTTGTGATTTCTATGGGGATTGCATATAATATCTTAAAGTTATAATAACCTGTTTTTACCTTATATTTAACTTTATTGCATACGAAACCCCTTCTTTTAGGTCTTCTACCCACACCTTATTATTTATTTATTTATTTATTCATCCACACTTTACCTTATTGATGTCACAAATTTTTTTATATATTTTTTATATATTTTTATATATTTTGTACTTAGTAACATAGATTGATAGTTATTATATATACTTAAATATATATTCATGGCTATTTGTTCTAAATCTTGTAGAAGAATAAAAAGTGGAGTTATGTTTGTCAGCATCTGGAGAGATGGATATATTTTGTTTTATATATTTTTTATATATTTTGTACTTTATATATTTTTGTACTTAGTATATATATTTTATATATTTTTTATATATTTATATATTTTTATATATTTTTTTATATATTTTGTATATATATTTTGTACTTTTTTATATATTTTGTACTTAGTAACATAGATTGATAGTTATTATATATACTTAAATATATATTCATGGCTATTTGTTCTAAATCTTGTAGAAGAATAAAAAGTGGAGTTATGTTTGTCAGTAATTTCTCAATAAAAGTGGGAAGGAGTAACAATTAAAAATTACAATAATACTTTGCTAGTTTTTATATTTGTGTATGTATTTGTCTCTCCTGGAGAATCTTATATTTTCATATGGCTTTGAGTTGCCATCTAGCATCTTTAATTCCAACTTGATAGACTCTCTTTAGCATTTCTTGAATGGCAGATCTAGTGGTAATGGCCATTCTCAGTTTCTGTTTTTGATCTGGGAATGTCTTTCTTTCTCCTTCATTTTTTGCAGGATATTTGCCTAATATTGAATTCTCCCTCACCTGCCTTTATGCCTGAGGATCCCACTGACAGTTTTACAGGGGAAACCCTCACTAATCAGCCTGGCATGGATTTTTCTCATGCCTTTGTTGTCCCTCCATCTGTGCACATGCTCTCTTCCCAGGTCTCTCATTGGTATGGCTGCTTTTAATGTCTTCCTCTTTGTTAGGCTCACATCCTTGCTCATTTTAGGGACGTGAGCTGTTCTATTGTATTCCTCAATCAGTGACCACTTGCCCCAGATGTCTATGTCTGTAATTACCTTTAGGATGGTTTCCACAAGTCGTACCTGCTGCTTCCAGTGATTTCCCCCCTTCTGTGGTGTGAGCCACTTTTGGTTGTCTGAGTTCTGTGTTGGGTGTCCCAAGACCAGTACCGCAGGTATCCCCTAGACAGGTTAGAAATCAGAGGGTTGCAGATCAGTCCACTCTGCTTGCTCTGGTTTGCAGAGGGGACTAGCTTGTGGCCACCACTCTGCTCAAGCTGTTCTTCCCAGCATGGTCACAAAATTTCCTACCCTGCCACATGTGCCTCATTCTTGACCAAGCACTCACTTGGTTGCTGTCACTCTTTGGCCATTCCCGTAGTTCCCATATGTTATTTTGGTCAGTCTCTAGTTGTGTATTTGGTGTTTCTGTGCAGGGAACAGGTCTGGAGTTTTCTTATGTGTCATCTTGCTGACATCACTTTCCTGAACTTTTAAGTAAGTTGTAAAAATATCCAGTCTATTTCAAAATGTGCTGGTACATACCTGCTTGTGTTCTGTTATTTTCATCTGCCAGTTTCCATATTTTTAAAATGAAAACACAGTGTGAGTGGGTTCCAGTCACTGCTGGAAGAAGAGGTCTTTACTCTGCCAGCCTGATATGTGTGATGCCTAAGAGGACCATTAAACTGCACAGGAATACGGTCACTTTTACAGAGACCGAGTGACCATGTATAAGTGGAGAGGCTCCTCCGTGCACACAGATGTGCTTCCTGCACTGAGGGCTGGTATCCATCTCTCCAGATGCTGCTGGAAACAACACTATGTGTCTGGATGCTCACAGCATGAAAGGACACTGCCAAGGCTCCTGGGTACCAGCGACCATCCCACTGGTGCTCAGGCTGTGACAGTTACTGTAATAATATTCCAATGACCAAAGCAGCCTTTCCTCCTCAGGGGAGGTTTGTGGGCAGTGTGTGACACTGAGGGAGAGCTGGAACCCCAGCTGGGACCAGCAGTCAGACAGGCTCCTCACCTGTCCCTGCTGACCTCTGGCTGTGTCCTGTGTGCTTCTGTCACTGGCTCTGCAAAGCCCCTCCACCCTTCCCTCGTCCAGCCCATTTTCAGGCACCCACACTTCCCATTCCCTATCAGATGTTTCTCAAGGGCCAGCTGGATGTGACCATCATGGGGCCGGGGGGAAGGCAGTGCCATCTTGGAGACTCACTAAATGACCACTTCTGTGGGGCACATCCTCACAGCTCTGGGACCCTAACAAGTGCAGCAGGGAGGCCACTGGCAAAGAAGGGACAGGTCCACAGGCCCCGTCTCAGGGCCCCCTCCAAGGTGGCCCCTCCAGAGGAAGGAGGGACAGCCCCCTCTCCAACCTCAGGCTGGGGAGGGTCGAGGACCCAGGATCCACGTGAGTTTCTCAGGGTGTCAGCCCTCCTCCCGGGGAGCCCTGGGGGAGCCGTATCCACATGAGGAGATGGGGACCCTGCTTCCCGCTGCCCCCACCCACGTCCAGCTAGTCACTGGAACTCTGCTGGATGCTGACTTCACGGCTAGTGGTTGGAAATGAAAGGAAACCTAACAACAATGAAACTACCTTCCAAGAACTGGTCTCACTCCGTTTGACTCAGTCCTATCACTAATTAGCTCCATTTCAGTTACAGTCTGTAAAGACAGATTCCCAGCCCAGTTTTGCACCAGCCCTACTCCCCTCACCCACTCTGGGCCCTGTGGGCTCGTCCCACAGGAGCAGGTGTGGGTCTGTGCCCTGAAGCCTCCCTGGGTGCTCCTTGCCTGGGGATGGCATCACGCTTCTTGGCTCGGACACTCAGGGTCCCTCACAGTGCGGCATCCTGACCCAGCCTGTGGGCTCATCCCCTGGCCAGCGCGTGTCCTAAACGTCCTCCCGTGTCCTGGGGGCAGCCTGCCAGCCCCCCGAGGCCTCCTTCCAGCTTGGCATCTTCCCTGCAGGTGTCCCCTGCCCCAGTCATTCCTGCTCTGGTGGCCTCCATCTTAACTCTGTGCCATGAAAACCCTGCATCCACCACCTCTTCCTCCAGGGAGCACTCCCTGACTTCCAACGAACGCACCTGCTGCCTTTCTTCACAGACCTTGGGCTCTGGGGCTCCCGATCTGGGGGTGCTGGTTCCAGCCCACAGCCCCAGCCTGCGCAGCCCTGAGAGCCTGGCTCCGGCTCTTTGCACTCAGTGCCCACTGTGTTTCCTCACCCATTGTCATTGGATTCTTGTAAGGAAGTGTTTACTGTATTTCCAGGTGAAAGCAGCTGTCATCTCATAGAAAATAGCCTTTTTAAATTATTCCCTGTGTATAGAGCATATTGTAGTTCTATCACTGGTGGGTGGGCAGGACTGATGTAAAATATTTTACAGGATTCCTAGTGCCAAGTCACCAGAGTGATGACGGAAGGCAAGGACAGCTATGACAGCTTCTGCAGAATAATTTTGAATTCACAAAACCCATTCATTGTAAGACTGAAAAGTCGTGTGTGACATAAGCCTATGGTGACAACATCCACAAGCATATTGTTCCGGGTCCCCTGCCCTTAGATCCTCTCTGCATGGGTTAGCCTTCCAGCTGCATTCAGGACTTCTGAATTGCTCATGCTACAATATCCCATAGCTTTATGGTTCATCTCATTTAGTAAAATGAGGCTTAAAAATCACACTTGAATAAATACCTAGCAAAGGTCAAACTAACTATTTTCATAATCATAAAAAGATAATATCATGAACTGTGATTGTCCCTTTTGTAAAGCATTCCAAAATTATGTAAGTTAAATTACGTTTACTTAGCACACACTGTCTTTTTAAAATCAGTCATAGATGGTGAGTGATCTGAGGGACTGGCCTGCTCAGACGGAGCTGCATAGCCTCCTGTGCTAGATGTCCTGACATATTCTGATTCATGTTTTAAGAAGTTTCTTAGTGTTTTACGAGACTGTGGCAGAAATATGACTTCTTCTGTCTCAATCATTTGTCATGCAAGGTCCTCCTTCTAGTGTATTTTACACGATCGGAACTGACTAGTCATAAGCCATGGCTGATGGTGATGAGAATGGGGTCAGTCATGAGCAGGGAAGCAAGGATTTGGGGCGGAGAGGAACTGAGCTGTTGTGATCCACTGTGCTGGAAACGGGCTCTCTGAGTTCATCAGGCATCTAGGATGCAGGACACTTTCTAGAAGTCTGGTTTAGTAAGTCACTTAGCTTTCCTGGACCACATGTATTTGTAATGAAGATTCTGTTTTCGGCCAATATCACTGTGTTGTGAGTGGGGGAGGTCAGTCACCCTTGAGGGGTCTTTAAGGAACATTCCAATATGGTTGTGGAAGTCACGCACAGGAAAGCTAAGAAATGACCAATTTGTCACACTCACAGATGCTAGGGTAGGAGGCACAACTGGCACTCCTTGCTGGTGGCCACATGGCAGGCGGGCCCAGGAGGTGACCCTATCCAGCAGGTTCAGACCTGAACCACTGAGAACCCCTGGGCAGGTCCCTGTATTCTGGGTTGGGATGGCCACAAATCCTTGAGGGGATTTCACTGGTATGTTTGGAGTCCCTGGGTCACAGACAGGGGAGGGCGAGATGGGAACCTTGTGACAGGAGCCTGCCTGACCACCCTGGTAGGCTCGGGAGGGGGCTCACAGGCTCTGCGTGGTGATGTTGAGTCATCAGGGAGAGAGGAAGTGCTAACAATTTATGATCCAGTCGTTACCCTTTATTCTCATTTTCAACCTTATTTTCCTTCTCAGGTAAGAGAACCAAGACTCTGGTACTGCCCAGAACAGTTCCAAAATATATAAACAGTCTTTCATCACCTGAAACTGACAGAGAGGAATCATTTCTGTTCATTAATGGTGATGTGGAACTGAGATTTGTGCTTCTGCTGAGGCTCAGTGGTCTGTGGTGTCCACCGGGCCCTGGACCCAAGCTCCTGGTCACCTTTCAGACTCCTCAGTGCATCTGTTACTGTCTGAAAGAAAAGGACACTGAGCCTTTCTGTTTTTATTCCTTCTTTTACTTCTTTCTTCCTACCTGGCCTCGTTCCACAAATCATTGGCCATGGGATTCCTGTGCTTTCTCTCAGTCTATAAATCACAAACACCTCTTCCTTCCTCTATGACGGGTACTAGCCAGGGCATCACTGTCCCCTCGATTTTGCATGGAAAAGCGGAAGTCCATGAAGAGCCAAAGATTTACGCATGGGTGCTGCAGGATAGGCAGGAACTCGGGGTTAGAGCTTCTCAACAGATACTGTTTTCTTCCCTGGTCCGTCACTGCCTCACTAAGATTACATGTACATCACAAATGGGCAGAAGGCTCTTATAACCCTAGTTTGCAGCAGCCACCCCTGTGTCCTGGGAGTGGGTGGCCAGGAGCTGAGGTGGAGTGCTTCCCTGGTGAGAGGGGGCAGGGAGCCCAGGGGAAGCAGTGCTAAGCATTCTCACTGCCCTTGATCTTCCCTGTTACTACCCTGGGCCATGGTAGGACTCTGTGGGCAGATCATGTGGTCTCCAGGGCTCTCCCAGTGGGTCCAGCTGAGAAGCCAGGACCCCAGAACACAGACCCCCAGTGGTCCCATAGACTGTTGGCAGCACAGAGCAGGGCAAATAAGCCCAATGATGGGATGGCAGAGCCCACACAGGAGCAGCAGATGTCAGCGCCTCCTCTGTGCTGAAGTGAACCTTCGAGAAACAGCATTGAATGGAAAACACCACCCTTGTATCAGGATACCTAGCACACTTAGGTTACTTTCAATGCACAGCGTTCTCAAAAACACAAACTAAAAGTCTTGGAGGCATGAGAATGGGATGGGAGAATTATATCTTTTAATATTTCCACAATATTTGAAGTGGGTTTGTAGAGTGAAAAAAAAAAGTAGTCAAAGTATTTTTTCTAAATCACTGCTTAAGCAGCTATAAAAATTTAGAAGAAAAACAGCCCAGGACGGAAATATAACAGAGACTGCACATATTCCTGAATCTGTCTGACCCCTAACAAGCTTAGCTTGTGAGGCATGGAGAATTCCCACGTGAGAAGTGTAATTATAAATTGTTAAAATGCCCGCTTGATCACAGTACAGAACATTGTTATGGCTTCACCTGAATGCTCACTTAAGAATTTTCTCTGAAATGTACTCAGAGCAGAGACAGTTAAACAATAAAAGTGAGGTATTGTAAGACCATAATACTAAGTTAGGAATAGTTGGGGTAGAAACCACTGCCCCTGGCTCAGCCTTTCCACATGTTTCATTTGTTTGTTTGTTCATTTGTTTTTTTTCGGGTGGTAAGTTTTGAATGAAGGAAAGATGGTCTTTCAATGCTTACGGGAAGGAGTGCCAGAATTTTCTGCCTTCCTTTCCATGTGAAGCAGGACTGTGAGGGGCTAAGCTGTACCTTTCTCCTCCAGATGTCCCTGGCTTCTTTGGATGCGGAATCTTGGCGCTCTCTGCTGTCCTTTAAACTCCTGAGCATCGGTGAAATCTTGTCATGGAGTCTTTCTTTTAGTCAGAGTTTGTAGGGCTTCTGAGCCCATCTGTCTGAGCCCTCTGCGTGCTGATGGGGTAGTTGAAGGCATGAGAGTGATGAAAGATTGACTTAAGACACCCAGTTACTCCGCACCCTTGTCTCTATGTTTCTTTCTTGGCGTTTCCCCTGAGAATTCCTACTTAGTGTTCGCATCACTCAGCAGTCCTATGTGGTAGGAAAACCGAGGAGTATGTGTAGATAAAACCTCCCATCAGTAAGTGGATTCCTCCCCAGCGCGTGCCCTGGTGTGGTGGACATTATTCCAGAAACCTCCCACTCTCAGTCTCAGGGGCAGGCCTCTCCAGGGATGACCACTTGGCCAGGAAACTTTCCCAACCTCAACCTCTGTTTTTCTTTATTTCCATAAAAAACAGCCTGATTAACCTTAACCCACAGGGTCATGCCATGGATTTATTGAGATCCTGCTTATGAAAAAAAATCACGTTTAGTGTCCTGGAAACAGAGCTCAGCACAGGTGAGCCCCTTGCTTCAGATGTCTGTCTGTCTGTCTGTCTGGTTCAAGCCAGCGAAGAGGCTGATGGGGGGTCCTCCATGCCAATCCTGGCTGTTCGATGAATACATTTGGATGAAGAAATGAAGGAGAGAACCTGACTTAAAAGAATGCCACAAAAGGGTAGTTCCATTTCAGAAAGGGACTTCTCCAGATTGAAAAGCTTTTACGACTCTTGGTAAATCAAAAGTTCGAGGCCTTGCCGGCCCCTCAGACTCATGGGAAAGAATAGGAGGGATGTTTTAATAGACAGTGGCCATTTCTAGGACTTTTCAAATCCCACATCATAGTTTTCCCTGTGATTGCAAAGTCGACATCGCTTACGTGTATAGTCCTTCTCTGTAGCTGATGGGCTGCAGGTCTCTGCTCATCTGCGTAAACCTTACGTGTGAGGCTTCAGTCATTAATTCACTGTCTTGCTTTCTTAGCATTTACATGAATGAGATAAATCTTTGCTTTTTTTCACTTGTAGAAAATACTATGTATTATATTGGCATTTCTGAAATGTTTATAGGTAAGGTTTATGATAAAACGTGGAAGATCCACTCTCCTAGATGAGAGAGAACTTTCTTCTAAAGCTTTGTCTAATGTCTGTGAAATAATCCAGAATAGAGGTGGCAACAAGCAACCTTGCTTTACAAAGCAGACAACAGTAACAAACTTTCCTGCTCTTCATCAGTTACATGGATTGATTTGTGGGAAGGTGGGAGGGGTTAGGGTGTGGTAGAGGAGTGGTTAGGGGAGTGGTTAGGGGAGGGGTTAGGGAAGGGGTTATTGGGTGTGGTTAGGGGAGTGGTTAAGGGGGGTAAGGGGAGGGATTAGTGGTAGTGGTTAGGGGAACAGTTAGGGGAGGGTTTAGAGGAGGGGTTAGGGTTGTGATCGAAGTGCTCTAAGCCAATGTCCTGACTCAGGGCTTCATGGGGGGAAACCCTCCACAAGCACAGAACATCACCGTCATTACCATTTTGTGAATCCTTTGGTAATGTATTTTCTCCTTTCTTGCATACTTCAAAAGTTAGTTCAAAAATCTCAGGGGCACCTGGCTGGCTCAGTTGATTAAGGCACCTCTTCTCGGTTTCAACTCGGGTCATTATCTCAGGTCCTGAGGTCCAGTGGGCCCGGGCTCACTCCTCAGTGGGGAGTCAGCTTGTCCTTCTCCCTCCATCCTTTGCTCCTCCCCCTCTGCCCTCCCCCCCAATAAATAGAGTCTAAAAACCAAAATTTTCACTTAATGTAAATTTCATGAAATTTTGGAAACCGATGGTCTTCCGTTATGTAAGTGGCCAAACACCATCAGAAATGAATTTCAATGATGCGTAGCAAAGCTCCTCCATCACAGGGAGAAGCATGGTCCATAGTGGTGTGTGCACAAGCTTCCAGGGGAGATCCTCCTTATAGGAGTCAGCAGTGCAGGATGCCTGCCCTCAGGGCACCCGCCCCACTCCCCCGTTCGCACCGGGACGTTCATGGCCCCTACCATGGTGTTTGTCACAGCCCAACAGCAACAGCTGCCAGGCATCTCTCAGTGCAGGACGGGCTTGGTGTCTGGATGTTTCTGAGAAGGCCTTGCTGTCTACAAAGTGGATGATAGTAGAGGTAACATGATTAGCAGGAGTGCTGCTGTCCTCTTACAGGCACAGGGTGGCTAAGGAGATGGTCCAAGATCTCAGGTAGTGGCTGACAGCGAGGCAAACTGATTGAAGATCGCAAGGAGAGTTGGATCGAGGTGGCTCTAAGATGTCCCCAGTGGTCGGATCTCAAAGGGCTTTGGAGTCCGACAGCCCTGGGAGGAACCCCGCTTTGCCACTGGCCAGCAGACCTCAGGGCAGCCAGTTTTGTCCTCTGTGCAGAGTAAAGAACAGGCATGGCCCCATGGGGTGAGGGGAGGGAGCCCATGGTGAGGACACAGGGGGAGGGGCTCCTAATAGGGGGACCCTCTCTGAACCCCGAACTGGCATGAAGAAGATTTAACCTGAAGGCATTGCAGAACAGCTTCAGAAAGAAGCCTTCAAGGTGCTAATCTGACTCAAAGCAGCTGCTTCTGAGAGGTGAGGTGGCCATGAGTCCCCTCCTTGAGGCGGATCGACTCCCAGGAGGGAGACTGAGATAAACCCACCCTAAATCCTTGCCACATCCTCTGTTCGTGGTGCAGAAAAAGAAAAACCGCTTTCATCTGCATAAACAAATCTTACCACCAACTTCCCCCATCTCGGGTTAATTCTCCCTAAAACCCATTTGTCTTTCCTAAAGCAACTATTTGTTCTTCCCTTAGGAGCCCTTTCTCCTCCCTCTTTCCCTGCTAAATGAGGTCTAATAAGCCTCCAGATTCATCCCAGAGGTAGCTTCTCCTCTCCTATCTGTGTGAACACACTTCTCCTGTTCATCTGCCTCTCGTCAGTTTTGCCTATGGCCCTCTCCAAGAGATGGGAAGTCTTTCCTCCCTGACACTAGCAGGAGCTCAGACCATAATATCATCACCTCCTGTGTCTCTGGGATCCCAGATTCTAGTTTAGTCTGCATATTTAAAGAGTCTAAAACACACCCTGAGATTATAAATGAGATCGTCAAGCATACTGAAATACAGAGGTAAACATTTTGAAATGGAAAAGATCTGGTTGTACACAGAACATAATGCAGATTTCTTCCAATTCTGTGAAAATTTTATGTAGGTGGAAATTTTACTGCAGAGACAAACTGTGGAGACCAATTATGTGAGTAGAATATAGTGTCACAAAACTTCCCATTGAGCAAATGCAATGTGTAGGTAATGAGAGACGTGCTTTCTTATCATGCCACGTGTTGAATAAAAATGAGTGGTAAGCAGTTTACTAACAGGACTTCACTTGGTCCGGCTTCAGTGATTAAACCAAACATGGGCTCTTGATTGATCTTTCTGAAGGTTGGGACCTGGGCGGATCTCTCCTCCCTGCTTCCCTTTTGGAGGAGAAGGGAGGAGGGGTGTCTCCAGGTCTCAGGGACTGGTGTTTCGTGGATCCAGCTTGCTGCCCTGCTGGGGGGAGGCATGAGCAGTATTTGCTAATATTTCCCCCAGTGCCTGGGATGTTGGCTGGAGTTTCTCTAGAACATGGTCAGTGATGGGAAGGATTCTGTGGTAGAGGTATGGCCCCTGTTGTGCCTCAGCCGGGGACCTCATGCCTGCCCATCTCTAATCATGGGGATCCCTACTATAAAATCTGGGAAAAAAAAGGTGGGAAGCAGTAAACACAGAAGACAATTACAATAAACCATAAACAATGCCTAACTGGGGACAGGGAGAGGGCAGGAAAAGTGGCTTCTGCATGTTAAGCTTTTCTGCACTACTTGACTTTTCCAGCCAAAGCCATCTATGTTTCTCATTTATTTTCCTTGTCAACAGGGGTTTTCTCACTAGTGAGAACACAGACCACATTTTGTTTTTTCTTGGTATTTTTTAAATTAAGAAACAGTGTAACATGTAGCATTTATTTATTTTTTTTAAAGATTTTATTTATTTATTTGCCAGAGAGGGAGAGAGAGAGCGAGCACAGGCAGACAGAGTGACAGGCAGAGGCAGAGGGAGAAGCAGGCTTCCCACCGAGCAAGGAGCCCGATGTGGGACTCAATCCCAGGACACTGGGATCATGACCTGAGCCGAAGGCAGCCACTTAACCAACTGAGCCACCCAGGCGTCCCAACATGTAGCATTTTAAAATAAATTAAAAAATAATTTGGATTCATGCATTAATAAAAGCAAACCAAAGAGAAAAACATAACAGACCAATATAGTCAAATGTACAAATGTTTGCATAGTGGCTTGAATGAAGTAGTGTTTAGTCCTACGCCTTTTCCTACATGTTCTCAGAAGTCTGCAGGGAGATGAACTTCAAGCTTTCCATCTAGAACTGTGAGGTGTTTGAGTTTTTGCTCTATTTGCAACAAGTTCGCCTGCCTGTTTCCTGGATGTGGGAGGAGATGGCAGACTCCTGGGTCAGAGATGGGGAGCATGGGACTGACTTGGATATTGGAAGGCAACATTGCATCCTGGCCTTGGTTCTCCTTGACCCTACATCACACATGTGTCATGTGAGTGTGCACCATGCCCAGGTGGATGTCTGCACACTCACGGGCTTATGTTATAAGAGCTCCTGGAACCTGAGTATTTTGTGCAGGAAGCATGGCTTCCCTTCACCTGGAAGTAAAAAAAAAAAAAAAAAAAAAAAAATCTTACAGGAATGCTTTCTATATAAATGTCCTTGCAAGACAGTTCAGAAGAAAAGACAGTCAGGGCTTCGCTCTGTAAGATGTGCAGAAATGGGAGAAACCCATGGAGAATTGTCTTCCCTCTGCTCTGGCCCCCACAGCCTTTTATTGTCCCTGAAAATGGTGAGTCGATATGGCAAAGGACTTACTTCATACTCATTTCAACTTACTTCTCAGATATGTATTGCTTTTATCCTATTCTAAGCATAATTCTTGTGTCAGAGTTATTTTGAAATCATAGTGACCCTAATCATTTTGGTTTAACAGTACTGGTGACTCAAAATGCTAAGAAAAGAGCATTTTGGGGGGCGAGGGGTTTCTAAAATGACCAAAACAACTTTAGATAGACAATTAGTTGAAAAACAGCTATTTGATCTTGATACAATTTTTAACTTATTTGGCTAAATCCTATATAAATTAACACTTGCTTTGAATACAAAGTTGTGCCTACCACTCAGAAGTGACCCTGATTTTTTGTATGTATGACAGCGGAATCCTGGGAGGGAGAGTGTGTTTCCCTTATAAACAGTCTAGAAAAAATCCAACTATCTATTGGGGAAGAAAATTTTGAAAAACGTTTCATTCGGAACTCTCATTTCAGAAAACATTTTCATTCTACTACTGCAGGATTGTTTGCTTGTTCCCCTGTATTAAATTGGGCCATTTTGGGGCACCTGGGTGGCTCAGTGGGTTAAAGCCTCTGCCTTCAGCTCAGGTCATGATCCCAGAGTCCTGGGATCGAGCCCCACATCCAGCTCTCTGCTCAGTAGGGAGCCCGCTTTTCCCTCTTTCTCTCTGCCTGCCTTTCTGCATACTTGTGATCTCTCTGTCAAATAAATAAATAAAATCTTTAAAATGGACCATTTGCCTCTTAAAAATATATATTTATTTATATCTCCCTGATGGCTAGTGATGATGAACATTTTTTCATGTGTCTGATAGCCATTTGTATGTCTTCATTGGAGAAGTGTCTGTTCATATCTTCTGCAAGGGCCATCTGTACCCCAATGTTTATAGCAGCAATGGCCACGGTCGCCAAACTGTGGAAAGAACCAAGATGCCCTTCAACAGACGAATGGATAAAGAAGATGTGGTCCATATACACTATGGAGTATTATGCCTCCATCAGAAAGGATGAATACCCAACTTTTGTAGCAACATGGACGGGACTGGAAGAGAGTATGCTGACTGAAATAAGTCAAGCAGAGAGAGTCAATTATCATATGGTTTCACTTATTTGCGGAGCATAACAAATAACACGGAGGACATGGGGAGATGGAGAAGAGAAGGGAGTTGAGGGAAATTGGGAGGGAGATGAACCATGAGAGACTATGGACTCTGAAAAATAACCTGAGGGTTTTGAAGGGGCGGGGGGTGGGAGGTTGGGGGAGCCTGGTGGTGGGTATTGTGGAGGGCACGCATTGCATGGAGCACTGGGTGTGGTGTAAAACTATGTATGAATTCTGATACGCTGAAAAGAAATTAAAAAAATAAATTAAAAAAAATATATATATATTTATTTAAAGGTTATTTACTGATGGGGTGCCTGGGTGGCTCAGTGGGTTCAAGCCTCTGCTTTCAGCTCAGGTCATGATCTCAGGGTCCTGGGATTGAGTCCCGCATTGGGCTCTCTGCTCAGTGGGGAGCATGCTTCCTCCTCTCTCTCTGCCTGCCTCTCTGCCTACTTGTGATCTCTCTCTCTTTGTAAAATAAATAAATAAAATCTTTTTAAAAAGTTTATTTACTGAGTAACTTAATTTTTTATTTTTTTAATAAACATATAATGTATTTTTATTCCCAGGGGTATGTGTCTGTGAATCGCCAGGTTTACACACTTCACAGCACTAACCATAGCACATACCCTCCCCAGTGTCCATTATTCCAACCCCTCTCCCGACCCTCCTCCCCCCAGAAACCCTCAGTTTGTTTTGTGAAATTATGAAAAGAAATGAAATTTTTAAAAAAATGAGTCACTTATGGTTTGTCTCCCTCCGGATCCCATCTTGTTTCATTTATTCTTTTCCTACCCCCCAAGCCCCCCATGTTGCATCTCCACTTCCTCATATCAGGGAGATCATATGATAGTTGTCTTTGTCCGATTGACTTATTTCATTCAGCATAATACCCTCTAGTTCCATCCACGTCTTTGCAAATGGCAAGATTTCATTTCTTTTGATGGATGCATTGTATTCCATTGTGTATATATACCACAACTTCTTTATCCATTCATCTGTTGATGGACATCTAGGTTCTTTCCATAGTTTGGCTATTGTGGACATTGCTGCTATAAACATTCAGGTGCACATGTCTCTTTAGATCACTACATTTGTATCTTTAGGGTAAATACCCAGTAGTGCAATTGCTGGGTCATAGGGTAGTTCTATTTTCAACTTGGCTGCACCAGCTTGCATTCCCACCAACAGTGTAGGAGGGTTCCCCTTTTCCGGCATCCTCGCCAGCATCTGTTGTTTCCTGACTTATTAATTTTAGCCATTCTGACTGGTGTGAGGTGGTATCTCATTGTGGTTTTGATTTGTATTTCCCTGATGCCGAGTGATGTGGAGCACTTTTTCATGTGTCTGTTGGCCATCTGGATGTCTTCTTTGCAGAAATCTCTGTTCATTTCCTCTGCCCATTTCGTGATTGGGTTATTTGTTCTATGGGTGTTGAGTTTGATAAGTTCTTTATAGATTTTGGACACTAGTCCTTTATCTGATATGTCATATGCAAATATCTTCTCCCATTCTGTCAATTGTCTTTTGGTTTTGTTAACTGTTTCCTTTGCTGTGCAAAAGCTTTTGATCTTGATGAAATCCCAATAGTTCATTTTTGCCCTTGCTTCCCTTGCCTTTGGCGATGTTCCTAGGAAGACATTGCTGTGGCTGAGGTCGAAGAGGTTGCTGCCTGTGTTCTCCTCAAGGATTTTGATGGATTCCTTTCTCACATTGAGGTCCTTCATCCATTTTGAGTCTATTTTCACGTGTGGTGTAAGGAAATGGTCCAATTTCATTTTTCTGCAAGTGGCTGTCCAATTTTCCCAACACCATTTATTGAAGAGGCTGTCTTTTTTCCATTGGACACTCTTTCCTGCTTTATCGAAGATTAGTTGACCGTAGAGTTGAGGGCCTATTTCTGGGCTCTCTATTCTGTTCCATTGATCTATGTGTCTGTTTTTGTGCCAGTACCATACTGTCTTGATGATGACAGCTTTGTAATAGAGCTTGAAGTCCAGAATTGTGATGCCACCAACACTGGCTTTCTTTTTCAATATTCCTTTGACTATTCAAGGTCTTCTCTGGTTCCATATAAATTTTAAGATTATTTGTTCCATTTATTTGAAAAAAATGGGTGGGATTTTGATAGGGATTGCATTAAATGTGTAGATAGCTTTAGGTAGCATAGACATTTTCACAATATTTGTTCTTCCAATCCAGGAGCATGGAACATTTTTCCATTTCTTTGTGTCTTCCTCAATTTCTTTCATGAGTACTTTATAGTTGTCTGAGTATAGACTTTTAGCCTCTTTTGTTAGATTTATTCCTAGGTATCTTATAGTTTTTGGTGCAATTGTAAATGGGATTGACTCCTTAATTTCTCTCTCTGCTGTCTTGTTGTTGGTGTAGAGAAATGCAACTGATTTCTGTGCATTGATTTTATATCCTGACACTTTACTGAATTCCTGTACAAGTTCTAGCACTTTTGGAGTGGAGTCTTCTGGGTTTTCCAAATATAGTATCATATCAACTGCAAATAGGGAGAGTTTGACTTCTTCTTTGTCTATTTGGAAGCCTATAATTTCTTTTTGTTGTCCGATTGCTGAGGCTAGGACTTCTAGTACTATGTTGAATAGCAGTGGTGATAATGGACATCCCTGCCGTGTTCCTGACCTTAGCAGAAAAGCTTTCAGTTTTTCTCCATTGAAAATTATATTTGTGGTGGGTTTTTCATAGATGGCTTTGATAACATTGAGGTATGTGCCCTCTATCCCTACACTTTGAAGAGTTTTGATCAGGAAAGGATGCTGTACTTTGTCAAATGCTTTTTCAGCATCTATTGAGAGTATCATATTGTTCTTGTTCTTTCTTTTATTAATGTGTTGTATAACATTGATTGATTTGCAGATGTTGAACCAACCTTGCAGCCCTGGAATAAATCCCACTTGGTCATGGTGAATAATCCTTTTAATGTACTGTTGAATCCTATTGGCTAGTATTTTGGTGAGAATTTTTGCATCTGTGTTCATCAAGGATATTGGTCTGTAATTCTCTTTTTTAATAGGATCCTTGTCTGGTTTTGGGATCAAGGTGATGCTGGTCTCATAAAATGAGTTTGGAAGTTTTCCTTCCATTTCTATTTTTTGGAAAAGTTGCAGGAGAATAGGAATTAATTCTTCTTTAAATGTTTGGTAGAATTACCCTGGGAAGCTGTCTGGTTCTGGGCTTTTGTGTGTTTGGAGATTTTTGATGACTGTTTCAATCTCCTTACTGGTTATGGGTCTGTTCAGGTTTTCTATTTCTTCCTGACTCAGTTGTGGTAGTTTATATGTTTCTAGGAATGCATCCATTTCTTCCAGATTGTCAAATTTGTTGGCATACAGTTGCTCATAGTATGTTCTTATAATTGTTTGCATTTATTTGGTGTTGGTTGTGATCTCTCCTCTTTCATTCATGATTTTATTTATTTGGGTTCCTTCTCTTTTATTTTTGATAAGTCTCGCCAGGGGTTTATCAATCTTATCAATTCTTTCAAAGAACCAGCTCCTAGTTTCATTGATTTGTTCTATTGTTTGTTGTTGTTGTTGTTGTTGTTGTTTCTATTTCATTGATTTCTGCTCTGATCTTTATGATTTCTCTTCTCCTGCTGGGTTTAGGCTTTCTTTGTTGTTCTTTCTCCAGCTCCTTTAGGTGTATTGTTAGGTTGTGTATTTGAGACCTTTCTTGTTTCTTGAGAAAGGCTTGTACCGCTATATATTTTCCTCTCAGGACTGCCTTTGCTGTGTCCCACAGATTTTGAACTGTTGTGTTTCCATTATCATTTGTGTCCATGAATTTTTTCAATTCTTCTTTAATTTCCTGGTTGACCCATTCATTTTTTAGAAGGATGCTGTTTAGTTTCCATGTATTTGGGTTCTTTCCAAATTTCCTCTTGTGGTTGAGTTCTAGCTTCAGAGCATTGTGGTCTAAAAATATGCAGGGAATGATCCCAATCTTTTGATAGTGGTTGAGACCTGATTTGTGACCCAGGATGTGATCTATTCTGGAGAATGTTCCATGTGCACTAGAGAAGAATGTGTATTCTGTTGCTTTGGGATGAAATGTTCTGAATATATCTATGATGTCCATCTGGTCCAGTGTGTCATTTAAGGCCTTTGTTTTCTTGTTGACCTTTTGCTTGGATGATCTGTCCATTTCAGTGAGGGGAGTGTTAAAGTCTCCTACTATTATTGTATTAATGTTGATGTGTTTCTTTGATTTTGTTATTAACTGCTTTATATAGTTGGCTGCTCCCACATTAAGGGCATAGATATTTAAAATTGTTAGATCTTCTTGTTGGACAGACCCTTTGAGTATGATATAGTGTCCTTCCTCATCTCTTATTATAGTCTTTGGCTTAAAATCTAATTGATCTGATATAAGGATTGCCACCCCAGCTTTCTTCTGATGTCCATTAGCATGGTAAATTGTTTTCCACCCCCTCACTTTAAATTTGGAGGT
>PISX010024882.1:0-27038 GCA_004024625.1 Mellivora capensis | reverse complement strand
ATGTGGATGGAACTAGAGGGTATCATGCTTAGTGAAATAAGTCAATCGGAGAAAGACAACTATCATATGATCTCCCTGATATGAGGAAGTGGAGATGCAACATGGGGGGTTGGGGGGGTAGGAAAAGAAGAAAAGAAACCAGATGGGATCGGGAGGGAGACAAACCATAAGGGACTCTTAATCTCACAAAACAAACTGAAGGGTGTTGGGGGGGGTGGGGTAATGGACATTGGGGAGGGTATGTGCTATGGTTAGTGCTGTGAAGTGTGTAAACCTGGCGATTCACAGACCTGTACCCCTGGGGATAAAAATACTTTATGTGTTTTTAAAAAATAAAAAAATTTTAAAAAAAAAGAATTCTATTCTTTCTTAGTTTCCATTTTTCCAATTCTTCATCAATAAGTCAAAGCAAGTAGGAACATGTTAGAAATGAAGTGACTTAACACTATAAAAAAGTTGAAAACGTTAGAGACGTGTTAATACTTTTTTTTTCAATTTTTCAATTTTATTTTGTTTTTTTCAGGATTCCAAGTTTCATTGTTTATGCACCACACCCAGTGCCCCATGTGTGTTACTACTTTGTAGTATTTCCAATTCCATTTCTTCTGACTTGATAATTATCTTAAATTCCACACACAAAGAAATGTCTTTAAAAAGAGTAAGTTTCAAAAAAAATAAAAAAGTGAAATAATAAAAAGTAAGTTTCAGACCAAGCTGGTAAACTTCAGATTAGAATGAACACAATTATGGGTTTGGTTATGAGAAGCTGTCTATGATATTTCTTTCACTTGTGAACAGTTTCTTACTTCTATTGCCCCCTTACTTTCCTGATTGCTCCTCCATTTCACTTCAGAAATACATTCAAATTCCTCCGTTTTTTAAGGATTTTATGTCCACCTAAAGTTTCTTAGCTTTTCCTTAGGCATAGAACTCTTCTGTACCAATACTTCTTGGTTTCTTCCTTTTTATTTTTATTTTGTTCGTGACATCATCCAATAGCTTCTAAGAACTATTTCCTTCATTATTAATAGCTGGGCAATATTTTACTTTTTAGACCTACCATGACAACTGTTTCATGTAAAAAATGTAACAGACTACATGAAAAATAGTATAAGTTTCTGTCATTTCAAATTATCATTTATCTTTATTTTTTTTATAAATATATAAAGTATTTTTATCCCCAGGGGTACAGGTCTGTGAATCGCCAGGTTTACACACTTCACAGCACTAACCATAGCACATACCCTCCCCAATGTCCATTACCCCACCCCCCTATCATTTATCCTTAAAAACTAGAAAATACAATGCTAATCTTGGAACAGTGTATCTAGTGACAAAATGTCCAGTTTATATTCTTCTCTGTAATGATCTTGGGGCCAGTGCTGCTATGTTACACATATAGAACTCTTAGAATTTTCCTACAGAATTGTGGAGAAGCCAATGGAGTTGGTAGTGTCTGACCCCAATTAGAATGATTACTTCCCATATGTCATTGATAAAGAGGTTACCGTGTTACCATATACCCTTAAACATATCAATCAGTAACATGAGGAATGGCAAAGAATTTTATCAGAGTTGAACAAAATTTGGAAGTCCAAAATCTCAGAGACGAAGGAACTGCAAAGAAATGATGTTATATTCTGTAGCTCCTCTCCTTCTCAGTACCTTTGCCATTTTTGGTGTATGGAAAGGCTAAGAATCTAGGGAGTAAGTTTAGGCAGAGGCTTTTTTCAAAGGAGCAGGATTTTGGCAAGTTCTCAAGAGTGGAGAGCCATAAATTTGGGTTTGGACTGTAAAGGTAGTCAGGAAATCGAGATGTGGTTATTCACCTTGTAAGAAGGGAATCCCAGCAAAGTGGTACTGTTTTCCACTTCATAAGTGAGCCAGTTTTCCACTTGAAGCATGCCAAGTTCTTGAAATGCACAGTGCAGTAGGATAAGAAGTTACCAAGAGCTACGGATCTGTGGAGCAGAGTTTGCCTGAAATTTCTGAAAGAATTTCCAAAAACCAAAAAAGTTGAGAAAATATTTCCGACCTCACTTGGAAATCAAAGTTGGCTACAGAGTTAGTGTACACATTACCTCGAAAAGTTCAAATGTGCACACTTTCTACAAAGGTGTAACCCAGCTTCTACTGAACTTAGTTGCTCTTGTCTTCACTTGTCTAGTCTGCCAGAGGATAAATAGAAACCTCTCAGAGGAAGGCAAAAAATCCTACAGAGACTTTAAAATTTTAAATGCCTGGCATCCAACAGAAAGTTATCAGGCATGTGAAGAAAAAGAACTAAGAGAAAAAAAAGGATAACATTAACAGACTCACAGATGACCCACTTTGGGGAATGATCACAAGTAGTTTTTAAAATCCAGTATTATAAATTCAGAATTCAGATGAATTTAACAGCAGATAGGGCATATCACAAAAAAAGAATGAGTGAACTAAAAGAAGAAAATAAAAAATATACTAAATTTGGACAAGCATAGAAAGAAATATAGGAGAGAAGTAAATTAGTAATGTATATAATTCAATTCCCGTAAAGGGCAGAGAGTGAAAATGGGGAAGAAATAATATTACACTGGATACCAAACAAGGATTTCCAAATCTGTTCATAGGTATAGAACAAGATAGATTAAGTCCATGGGGTGTTTGGGCGGCTAAGTCACTTAAGCTTCTGGCTTCCGCTCAGGTAATGATCTTGGGGTTCTGGGAGCTAGCCCAGTGTCAGGCTACCCACTCAGCCCCTCCCCTGACTCTCCCTTTCTCAGAGAAATAAATAAAATCTTTTTAAAAAAGCATAAAAGTCTTAGGCAGGATAAATACAAAGAAAACAACAGCTAAGCCTTTCATTTTAAGGGTTGATAAGTCACTATATTAAAAAAAATAAGGTATACAAACTATATTCTCTTCACAGTAGATGAAAAAAATTATGAAAGTCAATACATATTCATGATAACAATATGAATCTTAGCAAATTAAAATTAAAACACTCTTAAAATGAAAAAAAATTACAAAAAGTTTCAAAAATTAAAATTAATGGTCAAGTGCAGAAGACTTTTCCCTAAAGACTATGAATCAGAAAAGAATACCCCATTATCACTTGTATTTGGTGTGTCTTGAAATTACTAGCTAATGCAAAAAGACAAAAAAATAAAAAATGTTTTAAATCTTACAAACTGGAAAATAAAAATCAAAAACTATCATTACTTTCAGAAATTTTAAAAATAGCAATTAAGGCGGCACCTGGGTGGCTCAGTGGGTAAAAGCCTCTGCCTTCGGCTCAGGTCATGATCTCAGGGTCCTGGGATGGAGCCCTGCATCAGGCTCTCTGCTCAGCAGGGAGCCTGCTTCCTCCTCTCTCTCTCTGCCTGCCTCTCTGACTACTTGTAATCTCTATCAAATAGATCTTTCCTTTATTTTTTTTTGGCTACACAGACAACAAACTGGTTATTTGGTTTAAATTGGATAAATATATTTAAAAAACCTATGAAGGACACTAATCTCATATTTGACTTAAATACTGCATTTATATATATGACCTTCATATAATTGCCACTTAGGTCAAAATTTAGAATGTTTTCAGCATCTTTTTGTTTCCTTGTATATATTCCCTGGCTATGGTACTTTCCAGAGGTAACTCTATTCTGATTTCAAACTTACTTGAACTTTATATAATTCGCTAATTGTACTTTAATTCAAACATAAAACTGTATGTTTTTGTGTCTGACTTCTATTATGCATTACTATGCTTGTGAGATTTATCCATCTTGTTACACGTGACATTTGTTTATTCTTTCCTACTGCTGTGTAGAATTATTTTTAAGTATATCATTACTATCCATTCTCCTTTAGTATGCAATTGGATTGTTTCCAGTTTTTAGGTGTTACAAATAAAACTCCTCTGAACATCTTTTGTATGGATTTTGTGGACTTATGCCTTTATTTCTCCTGGGTATATAATTTGGAGTAAAACTGCTAATTATAGGCTGAACACTGAAACAACTAACTTTCCAAAGTGTTTGTACCATTTTAATTTCCTCTGAGCAATGTATGAAAATACCAGTTTCTCCTCATTCTCATCAATATTAGACAAAATATATATTTCATGATTCTTTAAATAAAAATTTCAAAACAGCTATGAGTAATTGAAGGTATTAGAAATCAGATTAATAGTTTTTTTTGAAAGGAAGAAAATTAACAAATTTTATTTTATTTTTTCTTTTTCTTTTTTCTGTCTTATGTTGTGTTAGTCACTAGACAGTA
Organism: Mellivora capensis; assembly: GCA_004024625.1. Taxonomy (NCBI): domain Eukaryota; kingdom Metazoa; phylum Chordata; class Mammalia; order Carnivora; family Mustelidae; genus Mellivora; species Mellivora capensis. The sequence continues at coordinate 22,781 of PISX010024882.1, read as the reverse complement.
CATCATTAGTTTTTGATGTAGTGTTACATGATTCATTATTTGCATATAACATCCAGTAGTCATTATAACACGTGCCCTCCATAATAGCCATTAATAGTTACTTTATGACAGGATTGAGGGCAGATAGTGACTTGTAGCCAATTTGGGGGGAGAAGTTTTCCAAGGAGTTGGTAATATTTATTTCTTCATCTAAGTGCTAGTTATAATTGTAAATTTATCCTGTTGAATTCCATGGAGCTGTACACATATGATTTGTGTTGATTTCAATAAATAATCTTTACATCTGTTTGAAAAGTAAGATTTTTTAAAATAAACAGAAATGATACTTAAAAATTCATATCATTATGTTTCCATTAGAAATTATATAAACAGTCTAAACTTTATGGAAATTATAACATTTCTACCTCATTCTCTTAAATCATCACCTGTAATTTGACCAATCTTGATTTTTTAACTTTTTTTGTTTTTTTAACTTCAGCAGAGTTGAGAATGCATTACTGTGGCCTACTTCGCAAAATGTTATAAAACTGTTTTTGCCTTCTGTTTGTTCGTATTCTGTTGCCTTACTACCAATGTTCTGTTTTGAATGTCAACCAAAGTTGTGGAAAAGAGCTCAGCAATATGAAGGAAAAAAATTAAGCAGAATTTTATGCTTCTCATTGACTTGCTAACTTCAAGAACTGTTTGTTCTCAATATAATTTTTTTTTTCTTCCTGGTTTGGTAGGCTTCTAGACAAAATTCTGAAATTCAACAAAAATCACATGGAACAACAACAACAAAACAAGTCGTTCCACATTCTGTAATAGCCAGTACATTGCACATCATATATCGTATAGTAATCTGAAATCTTTGGGTATTTTTCCAGGAAAAAAAAACAAAAACAAAAATACCTAGCTATTTTTTAAAATGGGTTTTGGGGCACCTGGGTGGCTCAATCTGTTGAGCATCTGACTCCTGATCTTGGCTCAGGTCATGATCTCAGGGTCATGAGATTGAGCCCCATGTCAGGCTCTGTACTCAGTGCAGAGTCTGCTTGTCCCCCTCCTTCTACTCCTCCACCCACTTCTAAAAGTAAATAAATAGATAAATAAATAAATAAAATATTTAAAGTAAAATAAAATGGTTTTTATACTCTTGCCATTTTTTCATTGTATCTCTAAGAAAAAAGTAGGAAATCACAAAGTATTTTGTAAAATTGGTGTAGACCAGCTGAAAGGGTTACTGAACTAAAGAGAATTTCAGTTAGTGACCAGTGTAAAAAAAAATTTACATTTTTTGGCAAAATATTTTAGGTAATGCAATTATGAGATCAATATATTTGTGAGTAATTCCCAAAGCCAGGTTCAAATTCTATTGCTAATAAATTAGAGAAATAAGTCTACTTCATACAAATCAAATTTCACCAAAACCTGTTCAGGGTATACAATAGCCAACTACTGGTAGAAATGCAGGTGAACTGGCATAGGCATTGCAGAATATAACAGATATGAAGTGACTCAATACTGGCATATAAAGAAAAAGTGATATCTTAATTAGGTCTCCTATGTATATGATAATGTAAGGATTAGTTTGAATTACTTTGTGTAATCATTCCTATAAACCTACCTGTACATTGAAATATAGTAAAGGGGCGCCTGGGTAGCTGAGTGGGTTAAAGCCTCTGCCTTTGGCTCAGGTCATGATCTCAGGGTCCTGGGATCGAGTCCCGCATTGGGCTCTCTGCTCAGCGGGGAGCCTGCTTCCCTTTCTCTCTCTCTGCCTGCCTCCCTGCCTACTTGTGATCTTTCTCTGTCAAATAAATAAATAAAAATCTTTAAAAAAAAAGAAATATAGTAAATATATATTTGGCACTGTTTCCCATGGGCTTATAACAATGGCAATCTTATAGCAATTGTGTGATGATTATTTATAGAATTAGTCCATCAATTAGCATTATTAAGTTTAACTTAAATGCAAACAAAAAATAAATGAGAGTTATGAAAGGAAGATGACTAATCAGCAGTCACACAGGTAATTAAGTACCTAATCAGGATTTGACTACATGAATTCAAATCCCTTCCACATCATATTTATTTGCCTTAATGAGGATATCAACGGCCACTGTTATTATCTGAGTTATGTGAAGAGATAAAGAGGGAGAAGTTACAATTCCTTTTCTGTAGTTGCATCTCAAGAAAGGCCAAACAAACCTATCATAATTTTGTACAATTACATAAACTATTTTCAGTTATTTGAAGAACTTCAAGAGATGGCTGTACTCTTATTGAGCCACTAAGAAATCTTTATATATTTTGGATGCCACATATATCAGCTGAAAACCTTTCTCCCCATTTGTAAATTGTCTTTTCATTTTCACTGGGTTGTCATTTGAAGAAAAGATTGTAATTTTATGATATCCAGTTTATCATGTTTTTTCTTTCATTGTTTGTCCTTTCAGTGTCATATATATAAGAAATCATGACCCAACCAAGGACATGAGTATTTGTTTGTTTTAAGAGTTTAATATTTAAACTCTTACATTTAGGCCTATCATGCATTTTATCTTACTTTTTGAATATGGTGTTTGGTAGGTATCCAACTTCATATTGTGCATGTGTATACTCAGCTGCCCAAACACTGTTATAAAAACTGCATCAAAAATTAATGATGTACTATATGGTGGCTAACTGAACATAATAAAAATAAATAAACAGTTCTTCTGAAATTAAAAAAAATATTTTTTCCTCAATCGAATTATCTTGGTACTTTTGTCAAAAATAACTTGAACATAAATGTAAGAATTTATTTCTGAATGCTCAATTTTATTCTTTGTTTGTTATAGTTTATATCATAGTGGATATTGGATTTTTCCAATGTCTGTTGAGATAATCATGTGTCTATTGAGATAATCATGTGGTTTTTTTTTTGTCTTTTACTCCAAGCCAAATATTACATTTATAACTTAGGACTCTATACAGTTGCTTTTACTTCTGATTTTTTATAGTCAAGCAAAAGTCACACCCTTCAGGTTATATGAGGTACTTGGATGAATAGGCAGAAAAATAGCTCCCCAAAGCATCCATGTCCTAATCACTGGCATCTTAGTCATGGCAAAGGGGACTTTGCAGGTGTTTATCAAGGACCTTGAACTGAGGAGATTGTCCTGGATTAGTAGAGTGGGCCCAAAGTAATTACAGAATCCTTTTCAGAAATTTTCATACAAGAAAACTATAGAAGAGTTTCTTGAAGATGCTTAGATTAGAAGATGCTATACTCCTGTCTTTGAAGATAGAGGAAGTGGCCATGAGCCAAGAAATGTAGGTGGCCTCTAGATGTTAGAAAAGGCAAGAGGATAAATTCTCCCCCACAGTATCCAGATAGAGTGGAGCTCTAATGGCATTGGTTTTAGCCCAGAAAAACTCATTTTATATTACAAACCTCTAAATCTGCATGATAATAAATATGTGTTCTTTTAAGCCTTTCAGTTTGTGACAATTCCTTATAACAGCAATAGGAAATTAATACAATAGGAGATTATATAAATATGAGATGCTTAAAAAATAGTTTGTGTTACCTCAGCTTAAATGGACAAGCTTGTGAAAACACATCTTTTATCACAATTTTTAAGCCTTTTGGACCTTCCTTAGTGAAAACTGTGGTGGTTTCCTACAGTCAATGTGAAATCCTTATAATAATTGTGTGTTACTGACCCTCATACATTGGTAGCTTTACATGCATTGTTTAAAGCAGAGACAGAGAGAGATAAAGACATAGAAAGGTGGAGAGACAGAGAGAGTGACTCTAAGTTATTTTTTAATAACTCCAATTTTCAAATTAGTGCACTTTAAAATTTTGATGGTTTGCTGTTGTTCTTGTTTTAGCTTTGTTTTGACAAAGCAAGATATTATTCGACTATGGAATAAAACATTTGACATCTTCAAATGGTAACCAGTTTAACTGATTGGTGAGTTTAGGAGAAGAACTAATATGTATGGCTAGGTTCTATTTTGATTCATTTTAGAAACTCTTATCTATAAAATGCATTCGTTCCACACTTTCATTGCTATCCACGAAAAGTCCTCTTACTGACAGAGGAAGTTTGAGTTTGTCCAGTGGTGCTTGTGCCTACCTAATTCAAACCCAATTTTGGCATTACTGAGTCCTTTTTGTCATAAATCTAAAGCACCATTTTCTAACTGGCTTACTCAGTAAGAATAATGTTGTTTTGATTTCCATTTGTCTGACAGAGACACTTGTCTCTCTCAACTTGTTACAAATGTGAGCTTCCCTGGGGGCAGGGGGAGTATATTTCCTGAATCATAAAACCCCAACAAAAATTATAGGAATTTTTAAAGATAAGACATAATCACTAGTTGGCAAACAAGAGTATTAGACAAGTTTGTCAAGTGACACTAGCATTTTATTTGACATGAGTACTCTATAAAGGGCCAGTACACAGATAAACAAACACTGTATAACTGAACCAAGCCAAAATTAATGTCCTGTTATATCAATATAATTATTATTATGCAAGATGTGCATCCTACTGGTTTATCCAATAAGAATCAATTCCAAAGGAATCAGTAAGATTTTGCCACCTCACTTCATTCAGTTTTCCCCTGAGTTCGCAAGAAGGCTGTCCAAGCTCATAAGCTCATGGCATTCTAGTTTTGTCCTCTATAATGCAGCAATCGCTACATACATCTGAATGAATATGAAGCACTTGGAAATTTGCATTGGATATGCAGCCTTCTGAGATGCATCTAATGTGCACATTCTAATTAACTCTGCTACCACACCTGGGCCTACTGTCCATGGCTATAAGCACATTTTCAAGGGGGATTTGAAAGGCAATTCATTAATTTAGTGTCATTCTCCAAAATCAACCACAATAAAATCATACAAAGGAGTGGCAGATTTGATGACAAATTTAGCCTAGAACTAGAACATCTGCCATGAAGTTAAGCTGGGTTTGTTTTGGCTTTTGTTTTGAAACATCATTTTTAAAGCCCCAATCTGTTTAATTTGAAGGGGTTTGGGAGGAGGGAAAGATGGTGGAATATCAGAGTCCTCAGAACTTAGGTTGACATTCTCATGGAACCTAAGGAAGGAGGAATAAAAACAAACAAAAAGAGAAAGCAGCAGCATCAACAGCAAAAGCATTAGAATTTAAATTACAAGACCAACAAAATTCAAATCTTGGTTCTATCACACTTATTTGCCTTTGGGAAGTTAATTAACTGCTTTCGATATCAGTTTTCTCATCTATAAACTGGGCATAATAATATTTACTCCACAAAATTTTCAGAAGATTTCAAGGATAAAATGGTTATGAAGAACTTATCACTAGTTCAAGCCTATAAGTGGCAATCAGTAACTTATATGAATCTGAATCTATAGAGAGTTGGAAAGGCACATCTACACATTTAAGTTTATAGAGACTGAACTTGTGTATTGCCTGGATAAATAAGATTTCACATATAACTGCCAGTCATAATTTCTGCATTTGTCTGCTCTAAAAGCATAATGAATAGCTCCAGGTAGGCCCTCCTTAAGACACTGGGAAAAGCACTAAATAAGTTTCATTAAGTTCTATCAAAGCCACACTAAGTACACATTCACTCTAAATGAAAAGAATGTTTTCAGAGCAAAGAGATTTTCAGGGTAAGATCTCAGTCCTTCTTGCCACAACATTGCGTCCTTCAATTCCCTCCATTACCAAGATTCAGGAGGCAAATTTGTTGAAGAGTGTGAATGAGATACTTAATTTAATTGTCACTGGTGTTAGTAATTGCAGCAAAATTAATAGAATTGTTAGCAGTGTGTCGCAAACTTCACCTATACCATAACTTTTATGTGATGAGAAAGTATTCATTTATAATCTTAATTTACTTTATTTTATTTATTATTTCCTCATGAGAATTCACTCATGCTCTAATGTGAAAAAAATTAACTTTATTTAGTTATAAACAGTATACTTAATCCTGTGTAATAACATGGTCAACTTAAGTGATGTTCAATCTCATTTTAATAAAACCAAATTTTCAGAACGTGTTTCTTGGATAAGGAGTATAGCTTTTCAATCCTATGGCAATGGGGTGGGGGTGGGGAGGGCAGATGGGCAGAGAAAGGGCAAAGATGGGGCGGCACTGGTGAGAAGACGTCATCCTTTGGTTTAGGCATTGTACTTAGCGTCCTCTGGTCACTGTCTCTTCACTCATCTTACTGCTGGAATCTAAGCCTGTTGTAGATAGTGAACTAATCTTTCTCTTGCATTAGACAGAAATCATTAACACTCTCAAGCTGATTCAAATACCTTTTGACTTTAGACAGCTGCCAGCCCCCAGGTTTGTGCTACATCCTATAACAAAGAAAAAAACTGGCCAGCAGTGCTCCTCAGAGTCTACTGGCTGGAGAGAGGAAAAATGGCTATCTTGCTTTGCCACCGTAGACTTCAAAGTAAGTGTGCTACCTTTCAACTCAACATTGAGTGATGCCAACTGCTACATTAAAACTAAGTGCCTTGAATGAGAGAAAAAACTCTCAACTTTGTCTTCCAAGGTTGCCCACTGCCAAGATGAATAAGTATAGCCCTCTAGAGAGTCTCGGTTTCTGGGGCCCCTGGTTGACTGAGTTGGTTAAGCATCTGTCTTCGACTTAGGTCACGATCTTAGGGTCCTGGGATTGATCCCTAAGTCAGGCTCCCTACTCGGTGGGGAGCCTGCTTCTCTCTTTACCTCCGCCTTACCTCCCCACCATGCTCTCTCTCAATAAATAGATCTTTTTTTTTTTTTTTTAAGTCTAGGTTTCCAAGACATAAAAAGAAATGGTGTTTCTGTTTTATAGCATTTCTACCCTCAAAATGAGGACCAGATGTAAGGTTTGTAATATTTAGATGTTTCAAAACAAGATTGCTGGTTGGCTCTGAGTTGCGATGCAAATACAATCTATATTGTTTTTGGTCTCCTACCAACTATATATGTATGTATGTTTGTATATGTGTGTCTGACACCCACCATTTCCACTCTGAACAACCCCTGCATAATATTGAAATATCTGTTTAACTTGTGGACACTAACAGGATGGAGAAGATATCTGAAGTTCCAGGAGCAGGACTTCCCAGCTTCATGGAAGCCGGCAGGAATTCCCAGAAAGAGAGTGTAATAAATAAAAGCCTGAGAATAGAATATCTAGAAAGGCTTACTTAGTGTAGGTAAAGATGAAATATTTCTATTGTCTACTATTTCTTCAATTTCTACTCTCTGCCTTTGAACTCTATTCAATCATTTTGCAATTAGAAATGTCTACTTATGTTCTTTAAATTGCAGAGCTTTATACCTCCTTTATGAGAGAGATGTCCTCACATTCTATTTCACATTATACCCATGCTTTGCCACTCTGAAATAAAAATGAGGTTTCTGTTTCTTTCCTTATTCTTATCTCCCTTGTAATAAGTCCCTCACATCACAAGAATTAGATAATTTCCATGTAACATTTCTAGATTTTTGCAAAATAAAGTTTTAGTTCTGACTCCACAATGGTAAGGAAAATCAGTGTCTGACTCCACATTTCACTTTTATTTCTTCTTGCTCATTGTTCCTGTTATTTTTGCTGAATTATGTGCCTTTGCTTCAAAAATATTCTTGGTCAAATCTCTTTTTGTTCTTTGGAACTCCCCTTGGAGGAAAAAAGAGAGCATAGCCTTTACTATAGCTCAGTTATCCAAAATGTATACCTATGCCCTTGTATAAACTACCATTAAAAAATAAATATTCCAAAAGATGGGAAAATAATTTTTAGAATTATATTTGAGTGGCATCCGAGTGGCTTAGTGGGTTAAGCATATACCTTATACTCAGGTGATAAGCCCAGTGTCCTGAGATCAAGTCCCACATAAGACTCCCTGCTCAGCGGAGAGTCTGCTTTGCCCTCTCCCTCTGCCACTCCCACTGCTTACACTCTCGCTCTAATAAATAAAATCTTTAAAAAATTATATTTGAAAATAAAAATCAACTGACACTTTGAGACTCCAAATTATTTTACAATTTTGAGTGTGTGTGTGCTTATGTTCTTGTTTATTCTAGAGTGAGGAAATCCATCATTACAGTGTCTAGGGCTGTTAAATTTCGAATCTGGTTCTTATTGAGAGCTTGAGCCCCTCAACTGCTTCTACCACTCCAATTTCATTGTCTATTTTACATATTGATCTTGTATATAAATTTTCTAGGAAAAATATTCTTCTGCCTAGAAAAAAGAAGTTTGATATAATTATTTGTTTTAATGAAAGTTGACAAAACTACCCTTCCATGTGGTGCCATTTTCTTTCTAACAGAATTTAGGATATTTGCATCCATTTCAACTAATACATTTGACATACTTTTGACTTGACATACAGCATCATCCTTCTGGTTCCATTCATAAATAAATATTTCATTTAGACTTCTATCTCTTTGGATTATACATAATCATTAATCTTTTTTTCACCTTGGTAACTCAATCTTGTAATAAATCTTCTGTCATATCTGATATATCTTAGGGTCAGTCATTTTATTTGTACTAAACAAAATTGCCTGCCTCATATGAGTGTTCTATAGCTTCCGACCTAGGGAGAGCTTTAAATCTTAGTCCATGCTCTATACCTCATTTTCTGTTTTTAGTAGTTCAACTTATTTTAGCATTTTTTTCCTTTTAGTTTCATTTCTTCCTAAGTTCCTAGGTTATAATTTTAGTTAACTTCCAAAATGATCCTAATTTGAATTTTCCAAAGTTAGGATTGTTTTATTTGGCACACGCTCCTCATGATTGCCGCATTTACTAAGTAACATTATTTTTTTAGTATAAATAAGTTCCAAATAGTATTTATTTGAAATTCAAATTTAACAATGCCAGTATTATATACGGTAATCCTATCTTTTTCAGACCTCTGAAAATATCCAAATTTGATTCACCGTCTTAGGTTCTATTTTGTCGCTTCCCTATTTATTAATTATGCCATTTTTATAGGGCTCCTCCATTAAATAATCATTATGTAGGGATAGGCCAAAAAAAAAGAGACAGACAACAGAAGAAAGAAGGGAATGCAGGATACTTATAAGAAATCTATGGAAGCGGGGCGCCTGGGTGGCTCAGTGGGTTAAAGCCTCTGCCTTAGGCTCAGGTCATGATCCCAGGATTCTGGGATCGAGCCCCGCATCAGGCTCTCTGCTCTGCAGAAAGCCTGCTTCCTCTTCTCTCTCTCTCTGCCTGCCTCTCTGCCTACCTGTGTTCTCTGTCAATAAATAAATAAAATCTTTTTTTAAAAAAAAAGAAATCTATGGAAGCAAGTCCATGTGGATAAGAGGTAATGTGACAAAACCATGCAGAGATTATAACTGAAAATTTTCCTAAAAGATAGAAACAATATATAATTAAATAAGAAGGGAAAACTGTCATTGTTAAAAGTAGTCACATTTCTGAAGGAACTTTTAAAGATAACTAGACCAGGGCCACAGAGGTGCTATGGGGTTGAGTGAGTATGGCTTTAAAACCACATCTGTCGGGTTTCAGAGCCCAAACTCTTAATTAATGTGAAGCCACATAAAGGGCCCCAATCTTTAATGACTTATGTCCATGCATAACCAAAAGTCATTGCCTGCCCCTCACTATTTCTCTTTCTCCTTTTCCTTTTGGAGTTTATTTTCCTAAAGATATTTTCATGTATTCCTTATTAATATTTATGAAATATTGTATTGATTAAAGTAAGCAATGCTTCCTTGGTCATATTTGCAAATACTTTAGCTTTTCCAGGTTTCTTGCTTGATTATTTTGATTATATTAAGGTGTTTTTTTTAACATACATAGATTCAACCTATATAGATAGATTGAATAGATTTTTTATATGATGTTTAAAACTTTCTTTTATGCCTCCAAGATACTCGAGACATTATATAAACTAATCCATATTTTTAAAATTTTGTTTGTTAACTATATAATATATCAGGAATTTATCTGGCCTTTGGTGTGAAAAAACTTAGAGTATTTTCACTGTCTCAAGTAACCAATCATGATTCTTCACTGTTAATTTATGTAAAGACTTGTTTCCACTAAATGTGCTCACAGTTTGCATTGTACTTATATCACCTTTTTTTTTAAAGATTTTATTTATTTATTTGACAGACAGAGATCACAAGTAGGCAGAGAGGCAGGCAGAGAGAGAGAGAAGGAGGAAGCAGGCTTCCTGCAGAGCAGAGAGCCCGATGTGGGGCTCGATCCCAGGACCCTGGGATCATGACCTGAGCCGAAGGCAGAGGCTTTAACCCACTGAGCCACCCAGGTGCCCCCTTATATCATCTTTTGAACAGTAGACCTGTATACAACTTGTACTAGGATGAATGATATCCCACAGCCCTTTATTTCACTGTTAAATGTTATAGCTATAAATATCCTCCAGCAAGCATGGTCCCTTTTTCCTCTGCCATTATCCCTAATTCTTTCCACTTGAATATGCTTCCATAAAATACGTAATAGCTATGACTTTAAATACAGTACTGCAAATACAATATCCTGTGGAATATCCCTATTGATAAACATTATACCATATTGGTTAAGATTAAATATATTAGAGTTAAATGGCCTCACTTTGAATCCAGGTTCCTCCATTTACTACCAGCATGACTTTATATAATAAACTAGTAAGCTATCTGGATCTGAATATCTTCATATATACATAACAAAGAGATAATAGTAGTAGTTTTCTATTCGGACTTTGTGAGAATTAAATGGTATATTACAAAGTGGATAAAGCATGAAGCAGAGGGTGGAGGGAATAGTAAATGTTCATAAAAATTCTGTAGAACATAGTTCTTAAGAAAACAACATTTCAATTTAGAGTCACGTGGATTTGAAGCATGGCTCTTTCATTTGCTGCCGTGTAGACTCTTAAAAAGCTCCTTCACAACATGAATATAGTTTTGTCTAGCTCATAATGTCGTAACTTTGGAATGTGTGGTAGTAGTTAAGTGTGGGCTTTGGGGCTAGACAATTTCTGTTCTTGTTGTGGATCTAATACTTGCAAGCTGTGTGATCTGAAAAGCCTTGCCTTGGTTTGCTCCTCTCTGAAGTGGCGATAACTGTGCCTGCCTTCTAGGTTGTTACAAGACTATAAATAAGTTAGTACATGTTCACCACCTGGAAAAGCACCTGACAGGTAAGAAGTGCTCAGTACAGTATTGCTGTCCTTAGTAAATTCTGCTCTTCAAGAGTTCTTGATACTGATATTTTCTCATTTCAGAACATTAGCATCACATTTCTTTTTTCTTTATTGATTTGTATAATATTTTGTATATATTTATTTTATTTTCTCTTTTTTTGCCTTGTATTCATTTGTATGCTTTTCTTTAAGATTTCATTTATTTGAGAGAGAAACAGAGATAGCTCAAGCAGGGGAAGAGGCGGAGGGAGAGGGAAACACGGACTCCCTGACAAAGCGAGCTGGCAGTGCTGGGCTGAATCCCAGGATCTCAAGAACATGACCTGAACTGAAGTTAGATGCTTAATGGTGGTGCCCCTGTATGATTTTCTTCTCTTGATCTTATTGTACTCTAGTCCTTTTCACTAATGTTTCTAATTCTCCTTCCTTTTATATATCTCATTCCACATTCACTTCTCAAGACTCACTGAGGAAACCATCTTTACACATAGGACCTATTTAATTGAGGAGGAAAAGTGATCATAGATAATAAGTAACACACTGCAAATCATGCCTACCTCTCAGATGAACAGTATTAAGAACCATTATTTTTTCCAATTAAAAATAATTTAGTTAAACATTTCTACTCACATTGTCTTTTTTATTTATTTTTATTTTTTATTAACATATAATGTGTTATTTGCCCCAGAGGTACAGGTTGGCGAATCATCAGGCTTACACATTTCACAGCATGCACCATAGCACATACCTTCCCCAATGTCTATACGATTGTCTAAATAGTTTAATGTGATGATTACAGACTACTCTTATTATATATTTTTGTGGCTTGGTCTAACCAAATGTGATTATTATATTATAGTCTAAATATTAATTTTCAATTTGTGGTTCATGACTCATTAGTGGATCATGAAGTCAATTTAGTGGGTTAAGCTTTTCATTAATAAATATAACTAAATGAAGTAGAATAGAATGTAATTGAATAGAACAGAATAGGGCAAATTACCATTATGCATTGTAAGGGGATACATTTCTTTATGAAACATTTTTTTAAATTCCAGGTTTTCATATGTGTGAGTGAGTATGTATATGTGTGTTGGAGATCAAAATGCATTATTTACTGGGGGGCATGGTCCAAAAATTTGGGAAGACACTGGGATAAATGTTATTAGCTTTGTAAAAATATATCAGCAACAAAATATTTTTGCATTATGTTAATTAGTGTTGAAAACAAAGGGTTGTTAACAGTTTAGTCACAGACTGTTCTGCATTAAGTATATGTGACCATTCTTATCCAGCTAACTATGATCTTTATGTGTATCATAAAGACTTTTGATTTACCAGTTGCAAATGGGTTAATTCCAAGCTGGCTTCTTGTCACCACTTACTAGGACAAATCTTCCTTACCCTCTGTCAATCATTGTGTGCCAGTCTTTTTTTTTTTTAATTATTTTTATTTCTTTTCAGCGTAACAGAATTCATAGTTTTTGCACCACACACAGTGCTCCACACCCAGTGCGTACCCTCCATAATACCCACCACCTGGCTCCCCCAACCTCCCACCCCCCACCCCTTCAAAACCCTCAGGTTGTTTTTCAGAGTCCATAGTCTCTCATGGTTCATCTTCCCCTCCAATTTCCCTCAAATTCCTTCTCCTCTCCATCTCCCCATGTCCTCCATGTTATTTGTTACGCTCTGCAAATAAGTGAAACCATATGAAAATTGACTCTCTCTGCTTGATTTCACTCAGCATAATCTCTTCCAGTCCTGTCCATGTTGCTACAAAAGTTAGGTATTCATCCTTTCTGATGGAGGCATAATACTCCATAGTGTATATGGACCACATCTTCCTTATCCATTCGTCTGTTGAAGGGCATCTTGGTTCTTTCCACAGTTTGGCGACTGTGGCCATTGCTGCTTTAAACATTGGGGTACAGATGGCCCTTCTATTCACTACATCTGTATCTTTGGGGTAAATACCCAGTAGCACAATTGCAGGGTCATAGGGAAGCTCTATTTTTAATTTCTTGAGGAATCTCCACACTGTTCTCCAAAGTGGCTGCACCAACTTGCATTCCCACCAACAGTGGAAGAGGGTTCCCCTTTCTCCACATCCTCTCCAACACACGTTGTTTCCTGTCTTGCTAATTTTGGCCATTCTAACTGGTGTAAGGTGGTATCTCAATGTGGTTTTAATTTGAATGTCCCTGATGGCTAGTGATGATGAACATTTTTTCATGTGTCTGATAGCCATTTGTATGTCTTCATTGGAGAAGTATCTGTTCATATCTTCTGCCCATTTTTTGATACGATTATCTGTTTTGTGTGTGTTGAGTTTGAGAAGTTCTTTATAGATCCTGGATATCAACCTTTTGTCTGTACTGTCATTTGCAAATATTCTCCCATTCCATGGGTTGCCTCTTTGTTTTGTTGACTGTTTCATTTCCTCTGCTGTGCAGAAGCTTGTGATCTTGATGAAGTCCCAAGAGTTCATTTTAGTTTTTATTTCCTTTGCCTTTGGAGATATTATGTGCCAGTCTTATTTGATAATGTTGATATCCTTAACATGATCCAAACAATATGAATTTGATGAACTTCATGGTTAAAATACATGCACTCTGAATTAAAATTCTAAGTAGAAATATACACCTTTGTAATTATCTTCTCTTGGTTATCTGTCTTTTTGCTTACTTTAGTACAATAATAAAAGTGAGATATATTCACTGACTTTCTGTAATTCTGCCTGTTGGTACAATATGTTGATTACTAAATATAGACAAATGAAAGAAAAAAAACTTCTGAAAATTCTTTGGGTCTATTTCTATCTTTTGTGCTGTCAAAATTTCATTTTTGTATTTTGGAGTTCTGTTATTAGGTACAGATGAATTTTTTATTTTATGTGTTTCTGTTGAATCAAAATCTTTACAATTACAAGGTGCCCCTTTCATCCTTGATAATACTCCTTATATTGAACCCTAATTTATCTAATATTGATATTGTTCCACTAGGCTATCTTATGGTTATTATTAGTATGATAAAAATTTTCCCGCACTTTTATCTATGGATGTTGTTATATTTAAAGACCATCTTTCAGAGATGCAACCTAACCTATAGTTAGATCTTTTTTTTGTTTTTGTTTTTTTGTTTTTGTTTTTTCTTTTCTATGATTATCTATGCCTTCTAATTTAAATGTTAAGTTCATTCCATTTACTAGAGCTATTGATACCTTGTATTAAGCCTAAATAGTTACTGCTTGTGCGACTCCCTCCCATTTCTTTTTTGTTTGTTTGGGGTTTTTTTGCTTTATTTTGGATGATTCTAATATTTTTAGATGGATTTTATTCTGTATATTGGATTTTTAACCAAGTTTATCTTTATTATATTTTAGTGGTTTCTGTAAGAATTATGAAATGTGTCTTTAATTTATCACAGGGTACTTAAGGTTATCATCACTTTATATTCATAGTTTTAAAATATATGAACCTTACCAACAGTGTAATTACATACATCATCCCCCACGCATTGGCTATTATGTATTTTACTTCTAGAAACGATATAAACTCAAATTACTACAACAGCATTATTTTCCCTTTTAAATAGTAATGTGTTTTTACATTACCTAACAATAAAATAGTAGTTTTTTATATATACCATAGTCCTTTTTTGATGCTCTCAATTCCTTCTTTTAGATCTATTTTTTCTCCAGGTATTTTGGTATAATTTATCTTCAATCTGATTAATTTTCTTATTTCCGGTAGAGCATTTGCTAGCAATGTATTCGCTTCACTTTTAGGTGTTTGAAAATGTCTTAATTTCTCCTCTATTTTTGAAGGATATTTTTGCTGGATATAGAATTTGGGTAAAATAGAAAATATTCTTCTTTTTTTCTTTTGGCCTCTATAACTTTTAGTAGTTTCCTGTATAAGATTCATATTCCCTCTCTAACCATCCTCAAGATTTTGCTCTTTATCTTTTACTTTTAAAGGTCTATGCTGTTCCTAGACATCTTTTCCTTTGTTTTTAATCTTGTTGAGATTCACTAAACCTCTTAGACTTTTAAGTTGATGTTTATCATCAAATTTGGAAAATGCTTTCGGTTATGATCTTTAAATTATTTTTTTCTGATCCATTCTCTCCCTCTGGAATCATAATTACATGTTTGTGAAATCTCCTTATATTTTCTCACATCCCAGTGAGGTATCAATCCATCTCTTTTTGTCTCACTTTTGCATTAAATAATTTCCAGCAATTAGACTCCAGGTTATTGACTCTATTTTGCCATCTCCAATATGCTATTAGTTCTGTCCAGTGAAGTCTTTGTGTTCTTATATATAACACATTAAACTGGTCATGTGTTTTTATGAAGTAGTAAGAGGACAATAAAATATAATTATCAATGACATACACTATAATAGGATATTAAGCCTCAGAATTATTGACATTTTTGGCCCAATAACAAGAAGACAGTCATGAGCATTATAGAAAGCTCAAGGCCTACTTGGCCACTATGTATTAGATGCCTGTACTAATCCCTTCTTCTACTGTAACAGTCAAACATGTATCCAGGTATTGCCAAATATCCCCTGGGGAGAAAATCACCCTTGGTTAAGGACCACCACATAATATTTTTTTTTAATTTATTTCTGTTCATAACTATATATTCAGTAAGAAAAATTTAGATTTTTTTAAAACAAGAGAAATTAAATCTAATCATGGACTGAATCACAAGATCAAGGTATAAGCTTGAATTACACATTTAAAGAACTAACCAGACTTAGAGAACTAGGTCTTACAAAGTATTACACTGAAATGATTTTCCATTATGTGCTCAGTATGGAGTTAGAAAGTACATAACTCCTTAAACTTCAATCGATTTCAAATATGTCAAAAGCAAAAATACTGCTAGCTATACATGTGCATTACATTCACAACTCTTTTCTTCATAATCTGGTTTTGAAAATTTAGTGCAAAGGGAATGCTGGGATGTCCAAACTTAGCATATGACCTTCTGTAAACTGCTGTGCTTGCTGCCAAGCTGTGCATCTGTGAATATGCCCAGATGGCTTTATTGTAGCTATTTAAACGGGGAATCTATAATAAGAAGTCATTGCTTATTTAACCTGCTTTTCCGGAACCCTTAGCATACAAATTTGGTTTAAAATTCTAGGATTTTTGTCATCATATATGATTGTGTCTAGTGTGGGTGAATGTGTGTGTACATGCATGCATGCGTTTGTGAAGATGTACATTATATTAACCATCTCATAATTTGTTCTATTTTGTCAGTATAGATTTTAATTTGATTTTGTAGCTGGAAAAGGACATTAACTGCTTTTTTAAATTAAATACATTTCTGGTAACCAGAGTGTAGGTATAGGCACTTGACATATGTTTGTTGATGGTATGATAGTAACAATGAAAAGAAAAAAGAATGAGCTTTAAACGACATAAATTTTATGCAACTAGATAAGACAAAGATAGAGACAAATTATGGATAAAAAGGGATATAGGCTTTCCTTGTGATTGTACTTTTAGAACCAAACCAATATCTCATTTAAGAAAAAATGGTAAAGTAAGCTTAAAGTTAAATCAGCTTAATACAGTCATCTGCATTATAATTTTTTAAATGACCCAGTATTCATGAATTAGATTGAGCATATATGTATAAACAGGATACTTTCAACCTTTCTGCTGTCTAACAGTCCTCTATCAAATATTAATTAAAAAAAGACAGTTAAAATGGCAAACAATAAGTAAAATGTGTATTTTCAATGACTAAATATAATCTGATATATAAATTCACAAATACTACCCATACTAATAATATATATTAAAATATATTTCATGATAAGAAGAACATTATTTCTTAGTGAATTTAAATATTTTTTCTCATGAGTTATATTCTATGATTATATATGAATTGTGATAATTTATTAAAACATAGTGATTTGCCAATCTATTTGATTTTTCTTTTTTTTGGTGCACTTTGATTTGAAATAAGTCAGAAGTTGCATAGGGGCAAAGGTGGCTAAATACTTTCAATCTAACATTTATTAAGTAATATTATATCAAATATAAGTCATATTCTATCAAACATCATATTATCTCATTTGCTATTTAAGTTGATAACAGGAAAGAATACATGAGATTAAGTATTATCTCCCAAATAATCACAGAAGTAACATTGATTATATTTCTAGCACACAGAATTTTAAGAATTGTCACTCCACAAAGTGTTCTAGATTTTTTTCTCTCTACATTAAAGAGAATACCCCTTTCCCAAACATGACCAACATTGGACTGAGTCTGAAAGGCGACTCTGGTATAGAAGTGGAAATAGTGTTGAGATTAGGTTCAAATATACTGGTTTCAAGTTTCATTTTTGTCATTTAACAGCTTAGACTTGTTTCATTGAGAACGTAATTCACAAGAGAAACCATTTGAATACTTAAAACAAAGGTGTTTTTAATTTTGACACTTGGCCATGTGCATAATAAGGGATTTGTGAGACTTAAAAAGGAGAAAGTAAGGTTTCTATGGATGAACTCCAGCAGAACATTACTAGAAATCCAAGACCAGACAGGCAAAAAGAGGGAGCAAATCTACTGGAGTACACAGTCCACTTTACTCAGAAAATGCAGCAACTGACTTGTCCATTTGATGGTAGTTGGAATTGTATATTAGAGATATAGCAGGTAGTAAAAATGGAAGGAGAGAAGGGAGAGGAAAAGGAGGAAGATAAATAACCTGGCTCTTGACTTTCCTCTACACTGCCAATTCCTACTATGTTACTATTCTCTGATCATATCCAGAATTGAGGTAGCAGTGGAGTATGGAAAGTGTAGCCTAAGGGTCAGCCTCTGCAATGCAGGAGAGAACAGAGGAAGGACTCTGAAGGACAAGAATGGTCATGTTTCCCTATCAGTAAAATAAGAAACAAAATTTATAATAACCATCTCAAAAGTTTACTGCCAGGATTAATTTAAAACTGTGTGTGAGCTTTGAAAAACATCATGCTGGTAAAAGCTGTTACTATTATTGCTACAAGGAATTTAGCAATTACAGAGTTAAAGATTCTTCCTTTTAGTTACTTTATAACTGTGGATATGTTAACCATTTCTAATCATCAATAAGACTACAAGTTAGGGATTAGTCTTTTTGAGCTTTAGAAAACACAAGATAAATGTCTGATAATTTGAAACATTATGACTTGCATTCCTAAATTGAAAGGTTAAAGTTTCCATTTTTAGAAGGGTGACAGGAAGAGCTCTGTGGATCTACTTTCCAGAAAAAACTGGTGACATTTTTTTTTTTTTTAAGTAAAGTCTCTGGAAATAGTTACAAGAGTATACAGGAAATAAATACTTATTCAAGAAAATATACTAAAATCCCTAAGAACAAGAGTCTGACATTTAAACCACAACCTTTTCCCTCTCCTGGACCTCCTAGCCCAGTACGATAGAAACTTTCCCCAGGCAGGAGAAACCATGAACACAAATCAAGTCCCAGCTCAGGAGTGAGGCATCAACAATTTACATTTTGTCTCCCAATTACTTCTTAGACTAAATTCCTAATGGGTATTCATGAGGCTCCCTTATTCTGTCCAGCTCTCATTTGTGGGATTGAGGTAATAGCTTGGGCTCTGTGTACTAAGACTAGAGGACCTCTGTTCATCCTCCCTATCTTATCTATAAAGTGGACGTTACAAGTCAGGACAGGAAAGCTGAGAAGACCAGAGGTTAAGGCTACAACCACTTTCTCTATTGAATACCCGGTTCCTAAAGCAGAGGTGGTATTCAGAGCAGTACACCGTTATCTCTGCCCCTGGTTAGTTCTAGAACCATGACTTTAAAACACTGCCCAGAGAGAAAATTCTGAACCTCCTCTCAAAAGAAATAGCTTTATTGGAAATGAAGTGGAAATTTAACCATAAGGATGCCCTTAAAAACAATAGAAAGTGTGAGGAAAAAAGCAGTTAGGAAGAGACTGGTAGTTTGGAGATTTAAGCAAAACCATAGGCTAGTTAGAACTAGCTAACCAAAACAAATCTCAAACACTGACCTCAAAAACCATCCTGGCAAATAAGCCAGATTTAAATTGGATCAATCTGTGGAGTAATTTATGCCCAAGGGCCCTGCTAAAGATGGAACAATCAACTGGAAATTAGTAGGCTTATCTACAGTGTGAGATAAGAAAGAGAGAGAGCCTTGGTTAAAGCATTGTTACCCCAGGTGACTGTGCATGTTGGGCTGTGCACCTGAAGAACAATTTCAGGAGCTTCACACTGCTGGGGAGTACTCTACAATAATCCAGCCAGTCACTAAACAAACAAATAAGCAAATAACAGTAACAAACCCTGGGTAGTGGGTAACTAGTACTTAGATTAACTATAATGTGTTTTCTAAAATATCTAGTTTCCAACAATAAATACCCATAAGGCAAGTAAAGAATTGGGAATTTTTGACATGGGACAAAATCAAGCAACAGAAACTGCCTGTGAGAGCAACCAGCAATCAGATTTGGCAAAGATTTTGAAGGAGCCATTATAAGTATCTTCAAAGAAATATAAAAAATTGTGTTTAAAAAAAGTCAAGAAAGGTATGATGACAAAGTCTCATCAAACAGAGAATATCAATGATAGAAATTATTGAAAGAAAGAAAAAAAAAACGAACCAAATGGAAATCCTGGAGTTCAAATAAATAAATAAAATGAAAAAAAAAACAAAACAAAACCCAAAATTAACGAAAAGGGGCTCAATGGATTTGAACTGGCAGGAAAAGGAACTAGTAAATTTGAAGAAAGACTGATAGTCATTATGCAATCTGAAGAACAGAGGGGGGAAAAGTTTAAGAGAAATGAACAGATCCTCAGATAAATGTGGGGTACCATTGAAAGCATATGATAACATATACTTAATGGGAGTCCCAGAAAGAAAGATGAAGAGAAGGGAGAAGAGAAAGCATTCAAAGAAATAATGGCTAAAAACTTCAGAAATCTGTTGGAAACCATCCATCTGCACAGATAGTAAGAAGTATTGGTAGAGTATGGAGTAAGAAGTATTGGTAGTATGTGGAGAAATCGGAACTCTCATACATGCTGGTGGAAATGTAAATGGCAGTCACTTTGTTTTGTTTGTTTAAGATTTTATTTATTTATTTGACAGAAAGAAAGAGAGATCCCAAGTCGGTAGAGCATCAAGCAGAGAGAGGAGGAAGCAGGCTCCCTGCTGAGCAGAGAGCCCCATGTGGGGCTCGATCCCAGGACCCTGAGATCATGACCTGAGCCAAAGGCAGAAGCTTAACCCACTGAGCCACCCAGGTGCCACAGCACAGTCACTTTGTACATCACTCTTAAGTTCCTCAAAATGTTAAATAGAGTGTTATCATTTGGCCCAGCAACTTCAATTTTAGGTATAGACTCAAGAGAAATGAAAACAAATGTCTACACAAAAATCTGAGCACTAATATTCAAAGCAGCATTATTCACAATATACAACCCAAATATCCAACAACTGGTGAATGGATAAACAGAATGTGGTTTATCCACACAATAGAGTATTATTTGGTCATAAAAAGTGAAGTATTGATACATACTGCAACATACATAAACCTTAAAAACATGCTAAGAGAAAAAAGCCAGTCACAAAACAAAATGAAACAAAACACACATGGTTTTATTTATATGAAATGCCCAGAAAAGGGAAGTGTATAAGAACAAAGTAGATTAGTAGTTATGTAGGGCTGGAAGGGTGATAGTTAAATGGTGTAGCATTTGGTTTTAGGGTAATGGAAGTATTTCAAAAGTGGTTGTGATGATGGCAATATAGCTCTATGAGTATGCTAAATTCTAATATTAAACTAGATACTGAATCAATACATTAATACAATAAACTAGATACTGAATCATTAAAAATAATGAATTATACATTTTGAATGGATAAGTTATATAGTCTGTAAATTGTACCTCAATAAACCTGCCACAAAAATAAATTAGAATGGGTCACTCTTCTATAATTCTTAAGGAACTATAAATATATAATACAGTTACCACTATTATCATCTTGTCATTTTTGAAAAAATAAGTCACATTCAAAGAGCAGAAAAATATTGGCTACTTGTTTTTTTTTTAATTTAACATGTAAAATATACACTTCGATGTATTTCTCTGCTACTGATTTTTGTACTTTTGGATCTAGATATTTTTGCACTAAAAAAATTCAAATAACTGAATTTGATGTTTCTAATTTTTGCAAACATGAAAAAAATAGACACCATTTTGTGGTCACGTTAACTTCTAATTTTCATCCTTTTCCCTGCATTTGGGAATGTGTGTGGTTTTTTGTTTGTTTGTTTGTTTATTTATTCTGCTTTGTTTTTGTTTTGTTTTGCCCAGCAGGGCAGTCTGAGTACCAAGAGATAGCTTTAATTTGTGTTTGCTGGCTTTCACATGCATGTGTCCTAACCTTAACATCTCTTAAGTAGAGTTTATTTTGCAGAGAATCTGTTTATCTAGCATTAGTACATGACAAAAACAGAAATGTAATAACAATGCATAAATTGCAAATGCATAGTGCATAACTGAATATTTGAACATGCCTCAAAGCAGTGGGGCAATTTGATCCTTATAATCCAAGTTTACTTTTTTTTTTTCTCCCTGAGAGAAAAGGGCATGCTTATCTAGGATTTATTTCAACTGCAATTTTCACATGACAAAATTTACTTTTAAGTTTAAAATGATGTTGTTTCAGTCCCTGGTGTCTGAGTGTGATGAGAGTTGGAAAGGCAGACAGAACTACAAACGTCTAATCTTGGCATGGCATTTGCTTTCCATTTTCTTTAGTGTGCACTGGTGGGATATTACTGAATGTTAAAACCTTGGCAGAGTGACTAGTGTGCAGAGTCTATTTCTTTTGTGGAGAGGGAAGTAAATTTGAAGTACAATGAGGTTTATTTTCAATATTATTGCTGATTACTTTTTAATTTTTATTATTACATTTTCTTTTTGGCTGTATAGAACCTGAAGATCACTGAATTTTCAGCCTACTAAATAGATGTACTGATAAATACACTATTTATCCTAGGTGAAGTATATGAATCTCTACCTTTGTCTTTTGTGAATATATTGCACTCTTGTCAACAATTAAAAGAATGGCGCTAATATATGCATTACTCAACATTACCAACACTCCCTTCTCTTTGCCTATCTTCATAAACACTCCTGTTTCAAGGATTTAAGCTAATTAAGTGTTACATTCTTTCTTACATGACCCATCTCACACTAATTCTTTATTTCAACTAGATTTTTCTCTCCTCCTTTTTAAAATCCTGAGTTAACCAAACATAAACAATACTTGCCAGTATTAAAAAACAAAAACCAAAACTTGATTCTACTCCTATTTTTAACTTGCCTAAATGTTCTCATTGTATAAACAGAAACTTATGCCACTCCATATCTTTTCTGATCCTTCAGTTACGTTTTCTTGAAATAACTCTAACTTACCCCTTTGAAATAACTCTCATAAGCTTTTTTGATTTCCAGCTATTTTATAAAATGCTTTGGAGAAGGAATATCATCACAGAAGTGCTATTTCCACATATATTTATTGAGAGCTCAAT
>PISX010024881.1:13899-27179 GCA_004024625.1 Mellivora capensis | reverse complement strand
GGGGTTGGAGCTTCAACATAAGAATGGCGGTAGGTGGTGGATAAAAGTCAGTCTGTAACATAAAGGCACACACGTGACTGGTACAAAAAGAGGACAGGCATTTGAAGCAGATAAGGATTCAACCCCCACCTCCACAACTTTGTGGTCTTTGGCAGATGAGTTAATCCCTGTGGCCCTCACTTCACTTTCCTTATACATATGAGAAGTGGGTATGATAGTGCCACATAAGAATGTTGTGAGGATTGGGAAATATATCTTCCCTGGAAGGAGGTGACAATGTGCGGGGATGAAAGTGGAGCTGGTGGGCACCTGGGTGGCTCAGATGGTTAAGTGTCTGCCTTTGGCTGGGGTCATGGTCCCAGGGTTCTGGGATTGAATCTCATGCTGGGCGTCTTCAGCAGACAGGCTGCTTCTCCCTCCTCTCCTCTTCTCCTCCTGCTTGTGCTGTCTCTCACTCTCTCTTTCTCAAATAAATAAAATCCTTAAAAAAAGTAGAGCTGGTGACCTGGGACCCCACAAAGACCTGCAGATTCATGCAGTTATCTGGTCTACCGATAATGGGAGACATCAAAGGTTAGAGTCTGAATCCTGTGAGATGGGAAAAAGAGTTTCAGAGGGAGGTAGCAGGATGAAAAGCTAACTCTTGATGAACAAGATGCAGAAATCCTCCACAAATATTAGCAAATTGAATTTAACAGTACATTAAAAGGATCATATTCCATGGTCAAGTGAGATTTATTCCAGGGATGCAAGGAGGTTCGAGATCTGCAAATCACAATCAGTGTGATACACCACAGTAACAAATTAAGGATAAAAACTGTGATCATTTCAATAGATGAAGGAAAAGCATCTGACAAAACTCAAGATCTATATATGATAAAACCTGGACAAAGTGTGTATAGAGTGAACGTACCTCAATACAATAAAGGCCATATAGGACAACCCTGCAGCTAATACCACATTCAAAAGAGAAAAGCTGAAAGATCAGGAACAAGACAAGGATGCCCACTCTCACTACTTTTATTGAACACAGTATTGGAAGTCCTAGCCAGACTAATAATAAAAGGCATCCATATTGGAAAGTAGAAGAAAAACTGTCAGTATTTGCAGATGACCTGTTACGTATAGATAACCCTAAAGACTCCCAAGGAAAAAATGGTAGAACTAATAAATGAGTTTGGTAAAGTTGCAGGGTACAAAGTCAATATACAAAAATCTGTTGTTTCTATATACTAACAACTATTGGAAATAAATTTAATAAAACAATCCCATTTACAATTGGTTCAAAAAGGGACGCCTGGGTGGCTCAGTCGCCTAAGCGTCTGACTTCCACTCGGGTTATAATCCCAGGGTCCTGGGATCAAGTCCCGCCTGCAGCTCCTTGCTCAGCGGGGAGCCTGCTTCTCCCTCTGCCTGCTCTGCCTGTTCTCCCTGCAGCTCTCTGTGCTTCTGCTCTCTCCCTGACAAATAAATAAATAAAATCTTAAAAAAAAAAAAAAACACACAACAACCTAGGAATAAAGAAAGTGAAAACCTGAAAACTTAAGACATTAATGAAAGAAATAGAATAAGACACAAAAGGAAAGATATACCATGCTCATGGATTTATAAGAATTAATATTGTTAAAAATAAGCAATGTATAGATTCAGTGCATTCCCTCCCAAGATTCCAATGGCATTTTCCACAGAAATAGAACAAAGAATCTTAAAATTTGCATGAAACAAAAGACCCTGAATAGCTAAAGCAGTCTTGAGAAAGAACAAAGTTGGGGGCATTGTGCTCCCTGATTTCAAACTATATTTCAAAGCTGTACTAATCAAAACAGTATGGTATTGGAATAAAAACATTACAGGTCGATAGAATAGAGAGCCCAGAAATAAGCCCACATATATATGGCCAACTAATTTGCAACAAAGGAGGCAATATACCATGAGGAAAGGACAGTCTCTTCAATAAATTGTGTTGAAAAAACTGGACAGCCACACTCAAAAGAATGAAACCAGTGTAGTGTCTTATACCATACACAAAAATTAACTCAAAATGGATTAAAGACTTGAATGTAAGACCTGAAACTATAAAACTAGAAGAAAATATTGGTGGTAAGCTCCTTGACAATGGTCTTGCTGATTTTTGGATCTGACTCCAAAACCAAAAGCAACAATAAGTGAAACTACATCAAACTAAAAAGCTGAACAGCAGGTGCCTGGGTGGCTTAGTCAGGCATCTGCCTCTTGATTTTCGTTTGGGTCATGATCTCAGGATTATGAGATGGAGCCCTGAGTTAGGCTCTAGGCTCAGCAGGGAGTCCCTTTGACATTCTCTCCCTTTCCCTCTGCCCCTCCTCCTGCTCATACACATGTGGGTGCTCTCTAAAATTAAAACAAAACAAAACAAAAAAACTTATAAAAAGCTGGACAGCAAAGAAAACCATCAACAAAATGAAAAGGCAACCTATTGAATGAGGGAAATCTTAGCAAATAATTTATCTGACAATGGGTGAATAGCCAAAATATATGAAGAATTCATGCAACTCAATAGCAAAGGGGAAAAAAAGAAAGAAAGAAAAAAATCCTGATTTAAAAGTAAGCATTCAGGGACGCCTGGGTGGCTCAGTTGGTTGGACGACTGCCTTCACCTCAGGTCATGATCCTGGAGACCCGGGATCGAGTCCCGCATTGGGCTCCCAGCTCCACGGGGAGTCTGCTTCTCCCTCTGACTTTCTCCTCGCTCATGCTCTCTCACTGCCTCTCTCTCAAATAAATAAATAAAATCTTTAAAAATAAATAAATAAAAAATAAAAGTGAGCATTCAGTTAAGTGTTTGACTCTTGCTTTCAGTGCAGTTCATGATCTTGGGGTCATGGGATCAAGCCCTCAGTTGGGCTCCACGTTGAGCTGGGGGCCTGCTTGAGATTCTTTCTTGCCCTCTCCCTCTGGCCCTCCCTCCCATTCACACTCTCTATTAAAAAAAAAAAAAAAAAAAGTGGGGGGGAGGGCCCTAATAGACATTTTTCCAAAGAAGGAATAGAGATGGCCAATTGGTACATGAGGTGCTCAAAGTCACTAATTGGGGAAATGCAAATCAAAACCATCGTGAGATTCTACCTTACACCTGTTAGAATGACTATTCTCAAAAAAAGTAAGAAATAACAAGTGTTGCCAAGGATGTGGAGAAAACCCTCGTGTACTGTTTGTGGGAATGCAAACTGGTGTAGCCACCATGAAAAACAGTATAGAGTTTTCCTCAAAAGTTAAAAATAGAACTCCTGTATGATCCAGCAATTCCACTTCTGGGTGAGATGAAAACACTAATCTGAGAAGATATAGGCACCACCCTCCATGTTCACTGCAACATTATTTACAATAGTCAAGATATGGGGCGCCTGGTGGCTCAGTGGGTTAACCCTCTGCCTTCGGCTCAGGTCATGATCTCAGGGTCCTGGGATCGAGCCCCACATCGGGCTCTCTGCTTGGAGGGGAGCCTGCTTCCTCCTCTCTCTGTCTCTGCCTGCCTCTCTACTTGTGATCTCACTCTGTCAAATAAATAAATAAAATCTTTAAAAAAAATAGTCAAGATATGGAAACAACCTAAGAATCATCTCTAACAGCACACAGGAGAAGAACGAGGCACGAACAAGTCAGCTGCAAGAGAAGAGGGAGCAGGGGACGACAGCTGGAAGGACTGTCACCCCAACTCCTCATTCCCTTATTTGTTAGATACATGATAGCAACAAAGGAGAAGAAAAGAAGGTTAGACAAGAGCCATATGTCTAGTAGGTAAACAAGAAGGACTGTGAGTCATATGGTGAGCCAGGTAAACAAGAAGAGTAAGGTGTGTGTGTCCAGCTACAGGGATTTGTAGTGTTGCAAGGGCACTTAAAGGGATTACCTTAACCAGAGGCTTTCTCTGGGACAGGGGAGACAACGAAAGAAAAAGGGAAGCAGGGCAGCATTCCACCATGAGCAGGCTGGACATCCCCACCTGCTCGGCTTCAGGGACGTGTATCATCCCCTCCACCAGAGGCCTGCTGCTAGTACATGTTTTTCTCAAGGTCATCTTTAAGGAAGCTTGCATGACCAGTACAACTCATTAGTTAAAGTCATATATATATATATATATACATATACATATACATATATGTATATATATACACACACACACATACACACACACACACACACACACACCGGGATCCCAGGACCCCAAGATCATATGCATATATACATATATATATAATTTATTTATTTGAGAGAGAGTATGAGAGGAGAGAGGTCAGTGGGAGAAACAGACTCCCTGGCGAGCACAGAGCCTGATGTGGAACTCGATCCAGAACCCCGAGATCATGACCTGAGCCGAAGGCAGAGGCTCAACCCACTGAGCCACCCAGGCGCTCCTAAAAAAAAAAAAAAAATTTTTAAATAAATAAAAACAGGGGCGCCTGGGTGGCTCAGTGGGTTAAAGCCTCTGCCTTTGGCTCAGGTCATGATCCCAGGGTCCTGGGATCGAGTCCCACATCGGGCTCTCTGCTCCACAGGGAGCCTGCTTCCTCCTCTCTGCCTGCTTGTGATCTCTCTCCCTCTGTCAAATAAATAAATAAAATATTAAAAATAAAATAAAATAAATAAAAACAGCAAAACAGTCCCGATGTGGGACTCGATCCCGGGACTCCGGGATCATGACCAGAGCTGAAGGCAGTGCTTAACCGACTGAGCCACCCAGGCGCCCTAAAGTTATATTTTGAGCAGCATATTATTCTGAGGGATGGATATATATACACACACACACACACACACACATATATATATAATAGCATACTATTCAGTCATAAAAAGAATGAAATCTTGCCATTTGCAACAACATTGATGGAGCCTGAGAGGGCAGTATGCTAAGTGAAATAAATTGGACAGAGGAAGGCAAATGCTGTATGATCTCACTCGTATGTGGAATCTAAAAAACTAACAGGCACCTGGCTGGCTTAGTCGGTAGAGCATATGACTCCTAATCTCAGGGTTCTAAGTTTGAGCCCCACATTGGGTGCAGAGATTACTTTAAAAAAAATGGGGGTTTGCTGGGGGAGGGGGGGAGGGAGAGGGGTGTGGGGTATGGACATTGGGGAGGGTATGTGCTACGGTGAGTGCTGTGAAGTATGCAAACCTGGCGATTCACAGACCTGTACCCCTGGGGATAAAAATACATTATATGTTTATTACAAAATAAAAAAAAATAGAGGCACCTGGGTGGCTCAGTGGGTTGAGCCTCTGACTTTGGCTCCGGTCATGATCTCGGAGTCCTGGGATTGAGTCCCGCATCGGACTCTCTGCTCAGGGGAGAGCCTGCTCCCCACCCCCCCCCGCATGTCAAATAAATTAAAATCTTAAAAAAAATAAAATTAAAATGTTTTAAAAAAAATATGGGCATCTGAGTGGCTCAGTCGGTTAAGGGTTTGCCTTTGGCCCAGGTCATGATCCCAGAGTCTTGGGATCAAGCCCTGTATTGGGCTTCCCGCTTGGCGGAAAGCCTGCTTCTCCCTCTCCCACTCCCCCCCTGCTTGTGTTCCCTCTCTTGCTTTTGTCTCTCTCTGTCAAATAAAATCTTTAAAAAAATGTATTTATTTATTTATTTGACAGAGAAAGATCACAAGTAGACAGAGAGGCAGGCAGAGAGAGAGAAGGAAGCAGGCTCCCCGCTGAGCAGAGAGCCCGACATGGGACTCAATCCCAGGACCCTGAGATCACGAAGGCAGAGGCTCAACCCACTGAGCCATCCAGGCGCCCCTAAAAAAAAAAAAAAAAAAAAAAGAATTTTTTTTTTAAAAGATTTTATTTATTTATTTGACAGAGAAAGAGAGATCACAAGTAGGCAGAGACGCTGGCAGAAAGGGGGTAGGGGAAGCAGGCTCCCCGCTGAGCAGAGAGCCCGATGTGGGGCTCTGAGGCTCAATCCCAGGACCCTGAGATGAGATCATGACCTGGGCTCTTGAAGGCAGAGGCTTAACCCACTGAGCCACCCAGGCGCCCCCAAAAAAAGAATCTTTAAAAAAAATAAAAACAGCAAAACACCAAGCTCAAGCTCATGGATACAGACAACAGATTGGTGGTTGCCAGGGTGTGACAAATAGGTGAAAGGGATCAAAACAAGAGTAACAAAATAAATAAGGCAGTCTCCCTTGGGGAGTGTAAAGCCAAGTGAGAATGAACACTAAGTTCCTAGAACACTAAGTTTTCTGTTTACTTTTTTCTTTTTTCAGATTTTATTTTTAAGTAATCTCTGCACCCACCCAGGGGCTTGAATTTACAACCCTGAAATTAAGAGTTGCATTTTCCCCTGTAGGTTATGTATCTTGAACTCTTACATGCGAGGTGCCATTCGGAGTACTTTACAATTCAACGTCACAATTCTGTTGGATAGGTACTATTATCCCCATTCCTCCGCGAAAGAAATGGAGATATAAAGAAATTAAATACCTGACCAGTAAGTGGCAGAACATGTTCAATCACGTAACAAGTAACTGAGCATTAATGATGGGAGATCCAGAAGGGACATAAATGAGGGCATTCACAGTCTTGCTACAGAGTTCCCAAAGATTTTGTGACATCATGTGGGTTCTGGTCACGTTTTCTTTGGCCCCTGGTGAAGTCCCCATCAGTTTAACAGGCAGCATAGCCATGAGAAAAACATGTCTTTGGAGTCACAAGGAACTGAGTTTAAATCCCGGGTTTCTCACTTAACTGGTGAATTTGACCAAGTCTAAGTCCCATTTGACTAATAGGTCTCACAACCGGCTACATCATTGTCATGAGAATTCAATACAAAGTTGAGCCATATGGGGGCGCCTGGGTGGCTCAGTCCATTAAGAGGTGGAGTCTTGATTTCAGTTCAGGTCTTCATCTCAGCTCAGGTCTTTGTCTCGAGGTCCCGAGTTCAACCCGGAAAAGGCACTGCACACTAGGCCTAGAGCTTACTTTTAAGTTGAGCCATATGAAATTGCTGCTTCTGGACGTCTAAAACAGGTGTCCGGGCTCCTGGGTGGCACAGTCCATTAGGCAAAGGACTCTTGGTTTCTGCTTGGGCATGATCTCAGGGTTGTGGGATAGGCCCCACTTCTCACTTTGTGCTCAGTAGGGAGCCTGCTTGGGGTTCTCTCTCCCTCTTGCTCTGCTCCTCCTGCTTGTGCTCTCTCTTTCTCTAAAATAAGTAATTTGTTTTTAAAGAGTGGAATCTACCAAAATAGTTAACATTCTTCTGTGCTTCTGATTTTTCAAAAACTCCACTGCTAAATTCTTTTTTTTTTTTTTCCCCTATCCTGCCTAAGGCATAGTCCTGCTCCACTGTTTGGGTGGCCCTGGGGACTCAAAATTGCATATTGTTGATCTACTCCGTGGAGGCCAATCAATTAGCCTGTGGCGGCCTCATGGGATTTGGCAGTTCCTACAAGGATGTGGAACTTCTTTCCAGCCAGCCACAAGCACATCCCTTGGGGGCGGGAGAAGTCAAAAGCCATGACCCCTCCGTGCCCTACCACACACAGACTCAGTGCACTTTCACCATTCTTTCCACAGCCTATTTTGCACTTATTTTCGCTGTACAACAGGCAGTGATATTGGCTCCATTTAAAAATGTGTGAACTGGGGACGCCTGGGTGGCTCAGTTGGTTAAGCGGCTGCCTTCAGCTCAGGTCATGATCCCAGCGTCCTGGGATCGAGTCCCACATCGGGCTCCTTGCTCAGCAGGGAGCCTGCTTCTCCCTCTGCTTCTGGCTGCCTGTGCTCTCTCTCTCTCTCTGACAAATAAATAAAATCTTAAAAAAAAAAATGTGTGAACTGAGGGTTAGAGAGAGGCGGGCACCAAGTTGTTTTGGAAATAACGTGGGTTTGACGTTAGATGGATCAGCGCAGGCAATGCCTCTAGTGTCCGACGGGCTCAAAGGCCTTGAACCTCTCCGACCTGTTTCGTTTTCTGGAGAACGGCGCTTAGTTTCTCCTTCCTTCGTAACAGTTCTCTTCGGTTCAACCCAGGTTCTCCAGGGCTCGCCTTTGGGAACTTGGGACGTGACGAGATGACCCACGCGGAGACACTGCGGAGAGCGCATGTGCGCCAGGGGATAAAGGGCTTCGCCCAGCGCGCGCACAGCCACGGCCCTGCATAAATGTCGATATTTTCTTTCCACTGGACACCGAACTGGCTTCGACATGCCCAGGTTCCGGCCGACTGCAACTACCGCAGCGTCTCTCAAAAGCCGGAACTGGAGGCGCCTGGGTAGCTCAGTGGGTTAAGCCTCTGCCTTCGGCTCAGGTCATGGTCTCAGGGTCCTGGGATCGAGCCCCACATTGGGCTCTCTGCTCAGCCGGGAGCCTGCTTCCCCTTCTCTCTCTGCCTGCTGCTCTGCCTACTTCTGATCTCTCTCTGTCAAATAAATAAGATCTTTAAAAGAAAAAAAAAAAAAAAAAAAAAGCCGGAACTGAAAGTGCCCCGCCCCCGGGTGTGCGGAACAATTGTGCCTTCCCCTCTGCATGCGGGCCCGGAAAGCTTAGGCGGACACGGCCCGCGCACCCGCGCCTGCGCGCCGCCATCTTACTCAGAAAAGACCGCCTCCCTCCCTGCCCACGACTTGTAAGCCAAGAGGCGGGGTTTTGCGTCGCGGCGGGCCGTGGCCAGGGCATGGCGACCGCGGATCCCAGCGGGCCCGGGGTATGGATGTCTACCCCGGGACCGCGCCCCGCCGGGACCCTGGACTGCGCAGCGGGAGCTACGGGGCTGCCTTTCGGGCGAAGCGGCAGTGGAGTCCCCCGACTGGGGGAGCGGCTCCCGGCGGTTGTGGAGAAGAGGGGCCCGTACATGGTGACGCGTGCGCCTTCCATTCAGGCCAAGCTGCGTGAGTGCGGCCCAGTGGGGGGTGTCTCTGCCTGGGCGGGCTACCTGGTTCCCCGGGCAGGCTCTGGAGTCTCGGCGGGGCGACCCCGGAGGGGCAGCTGCAGCCCGCTCACGTCCCCGAAAATCTGTTCGGAGAAAGCGGGCTCCTGGCGTTTTGGGAGACACGGCGGAGTGGGTAAGACCCCGCTGACCTGGGCCCTTTACTTCCAGAGAAGCACCGGGATCTGGCCAAGGCTGTTCTGCGGAGAAAAGGCGTGCTGGGGGCCTCGGCGAACCGCCCCGACTCTTCAGCGAAAAGGTCTCAGCAGGCGCCACCTCCTCTGTGCAAGCAGTTTCCAGAAAAGGCCTTGGTCCTCAGGCTGGGAGACAGTTCTCCCGTTGTAAGACAGAGCTAGTGATTCACCTGACGCCAACCCGTCTTTTTCACTATTTTAAAATGGGAAGAGGAATGACCTTTTCTTTTCCTTTAAGGATGTAATAATGTCAAGAAAAGGGCTTTGGAATAACAGTCTTGTTAGTGCATAGAATCATTGTCTGGGAGCAGCACAGTGGCTGGGTTCACTAGGAGTGAAATTAGAAGGCAGTGTGGGAACAGCCAGTGCTGTATTTCTTTTTCAACAGAATGGTAAAGTCTGAGGGCTGTGAGACCTTTTCCAGAGCCTCTTATAGGTAAGATCTCAAACTCGAGAAGAGATTTACTCCCAGGACTTGCAGTTTTTCTGTTCTGTGTTAAACTGAGCTGAAGTGGGGGAGTTTTCCTTGTAGTGGAAAGAGTAGGTGTGCTTTTCCTCAGGAGCAGTAGGGGGCGTGGTGTGGGGAAGTGTATATCCCCCCTGGGTGGCAGCCGGCAGGCGCGCAGTGGCTGTGTGACAGGAAGGCCAGACAGGCGTACTATAGTCAGTCATTTTTCCATAAGGGCAAGGACTCTGGCTTTCTCTGTGAACTGTTGCTTCATCTATGCTTGGTCTCTTCCCTGTCTCCCCTCAGGTCAGTGAAGTTTAACAAGGGCTATACTGCCCTAAGTCAGAGTCCAGATGAAAACCTGGTGTCCCTCGACTCTGACAGGTGAGTGCTCTCCTTGAAAATATCCCTTGGAGGGCGCCTGGGTGGCTCAGTGGGTTGGGGCCTCTGCCTTGGGCGCGGGTCATGATACCAGGGTCCTGGGATCGAGCCCCGCGTCGGGCTCTCTGCTCGGCGGGGAGCCTCCTTCCTCCTCTCTCTGCCTACTTGTGGTTTCTGTCTGTCAAATAAATCTTTTTAAAAAAAAAAAAGGAAAGAGAATATCCCTTGGGGAGTGACAGGTAAAACTGCAGATCTTGTCCAAGACCCTTCATGCATGTT
This sequence comes from Mellivora capensis, assembly GCA_004024625.1. Lineage (NCBI taxonomy): Eukaryota > Metazoa > Chordata > Mammalia > Carnivora > Mustelidae > Mellivora > Mellivora capensis. The sequence continues at coordinate 16,966 of PISX010024881.1, read as the reverse complement.
CCAGAGCTGTCTTCTTCAGGGCCTTATCCCTTCCCAGGATAGCTGGATTAGAGGGCTCAGGTGCTCATGCTGCCCTTCGATTTGGAGCACTAACCTTGTGTGGGGGAATCATCCTTCCCTCTTACAGCTTCATTGTTTGTGACAGTGACCCCGTCCCTGCTGGAGCCAATGGAAAGAGCCAGTGGTACTCAGGACGCATTCTGGGCTTGAGTTCTGTGATGGTCTTTGTTTCACAAGTCCTCCGGACCCCCTTGCATGCTCTCCACCTCGCCATTTGCAGCTGAGCTCCACAGGCATCCCCCTGAACTGACTGTTTTCCTCTTCTCCTAGTGATGGGGAGCTGGAATCCAGATACTCCTCCGGGTATTCCTCTGCAGAGGCAAGTCCAGAGCGCCTTTCTGCATGGGCCAGGCTGCAGGCAGCGTCACCGCCACTGCCAAATGCTTGTCTTGTGCCTGCTGTGTGCACGGCACTGTGCCAGACTTCCGGTCTGTTCTCCAATCTTCTGTTCTGCCTTACTCCCCCAGCAGAGGTGTAGGTGTCTGAGGAAAGCTGTTGAAAATCCAAGAGACCATAGATCTTTAGGGCTCAAAGGACCTCACAAGTCTTCTAGCCCAGGTGACCACTTAGAAAAGGAATCCTCGTGAAAAATCCCACCTAAGTGTTTACCAGCCTCTGCTTGCTTGAATGCTTCTTGTAACTGAGTACTCTCTCTCTCCAGGAAGCCTTGCTGCCTGCTTTCCCTCCAACACACATACACAAACACACACAAATTCCTTCTTGAGGTAGCTCTTAGAGAATTCTTCCTTACTAATTTGAAGTGTCTCCTAGAGGATGGAGTCAGTGGTCCTAAGCCTGCCCTCCAGTATCACCCAGTAATTCCAGTGTCCCTTCCTTTGATTGCCTTTTATCTGTGATCAACATTCCTGTCCCTCCCGTGACCATCCTCCACCAAGCTTTTCTTCAGGCCAAACAACTTGTGTTCCTTCAGTTGTTCCCTCAATGGGAACTCAGACTGAGATACCAATGGGCTGGCCCTTTGCACACATTTCCAGAGTGACGGTCCCAGAGACACAGGGATGGAAAGATGTGGCATGTGCAGCTGACTGCCTTAGATAGAGGCAGAGTGCTAGAGACATGACTGAATGCCACTGGTATTTTCCTTGTTCTGGAAACCCTTGGCCACCCCTCAAGTTTTTGCCAAAGAGAATAGAAGCAGTTTGTAAATTTTATCCTCCTCGAATATCTGGGTGTCTAAGACTGTTAAAATTAAGAAAAGGAAAATTAGCCAAGAGCCAGAGAAAGTCCTACACTATTCCTGATCTCCATTTCCTTCTGCTCAATGGAACTGGTGAAGCAAGGCTGACAGGTTCCACTTTGCAGAGAACAAAGCTTTGCTGGCATAAAGGCTAACGTGTTTAACCAGAAGTGGGGACTGAGCTGCTCCCCACCCTTATCCTGTGTAACTCATCTTCTCCCCCATTGTTCTGCTGTCACTGTCCCATATTCCTCAGTGTTCACAGGGACCAGTCGTTCTGACTGGTCAGGCTGTTGACTTTCAAACAGAATCTGGAATCTGATATTTACCTCAGACGCCTTAGGATTCTTCAGTGAGAACAGCTCCCCTGGGGGTTAATGACATGGCAGCCAGGACGGTGCTGGCTCAGGCTGCTTGGGGCCCCTCGGTGCTGGGTGGGGACACTTCCTCATGTAGTCCAGCGATGCATGGAGTTGGCCTGAGGGTGGAGCATGGACAGGAAGCTCTGGTAAGGGCATGTAGGTCTGCCTTTCAGGCAGCAGTCACTTCTCCTTTGCCATGTGGCTTATAGTTCTCTCCTCTTCTGTTCTTAGCAGGTGAACCAGGATGTGAGCCGGCAGCTGCTCCAGGATGGGTATCACCTAGATGAGATTCCAGATGATGAGGACTTGGACCTCATTCCTCCCAAGCCTATGGCCTCTTCAACGTGCTCCTGCTGCTGGTGCTGTCCTGGGGACTCTCCTTCCTGTACCCTCCAGTAGACATAACCCCCCCTAAGACGGGCCCTGCTCACCATGCCTTGTAGAGCCCTGTGGGCCCTTCTTAGGTCACGGAGTGCAGTGGGGAGTGCTGTCATCCCCAGAATCACTGGAGGCATTGACCTTCTGGGAAGGTCAGTGACCTGCAGTTAACGCCTTACCTGGTGCTTCTCAGGCCAGAAGCCCCCATCTGGACCATAGGGTGATAGGTGGAATTCTGCAGTTTTCCTCTGCTATTAGAGTTTGGAAAAAACTTTAGTAAGGGCAGGAACAGAGGAATTCTGATTCTTGTGCTAAGGAAATCTTTCAGACATCTTGACTGGTATTTGTCCTGCTCTATGGAGAGAGAGAGCTTTTGTGCCCTTGGCTATGTTGGATGGTGGTGTATGGAAGCAGAGAATAGCACTTTATGGCTTGCGTTTGGGAGCCTTTGAAAAAAATAGCTGACCTATTGGGGACCAGTTTAAGAAATTCCACAATACTCTGTCTTCCTGGCTCCATGATGGGACCCTCAAGAAAGCATAAAGCAAGGCCTTTTGGCCTTCTTCCCCTTGCACCTGTTTGGCTCTGGCAGGGAACACAGCACTGCTTGATGGCACAGCAGGATCAAGGCTTCCAGAATCCCTGGACCCAGACCATCCCCAGCTGGCTCAAACTGGGCGGGTTTAATGACTGTGGTCAGCCCACCCCTAGTTGGAGGAAAATTGCTCCGCTGTGTACATATTTATTTATTTGTCTTTCCCTGGTCACCATTCTTTGCCTTGGTCTTAGCTAGTTCAACATCCAGTCTTCTGAGTGTCAAGCTTGGGTGAAAGGACTGGAGCTCGCTGGGAAGCCTGCAGGTGTGGGTGACCAGCAGAGGGAGTGGCAGGGATCCATCAGGTGCCTTCCTATTTAGCTTCTGAAACTTGAGAATAGCAATGGGTGAGAAGTGTACTGGCCCAGCTGTGTGGGGCTTTGACTTGGGCAGAGGCTCACAGGATGGGGGGCAGGGACGAGTGCTGGCTCCCAGGGCCCCTGCCTGAGGAGATCACCGGCCATTGCAGAGGGC
>PISX010024881.1:0-13799 GCA_004024625.1 Mellivora capensis | reverse complement strand
TCTTGTTCTACCACCATGTTCTACCACCATGAGGTGATTGGAAGGCTGAGGTCAGGTGACTGAGGGTAACCTGTCAGTGCTTGATTGGCCTCTGTCTTGGTGCATCTGTCAAATCATAGGAAGTTGAGAAGAATACATGGTACCCAGAGGGCTGTGGTTAGCATTTTCTCATCTAGTAGCATCACAGCAGGTGGGAGATGGGATGGAGGCCTCCTCAGGCACTTCAGGTTGGGGTCTGGGGAATTGGGGATGCAGATGGTTTCAGGACTGGGACTCTGCAGTGCCACACAGGTGCCTCATGTGCTGAGCCCTTGGCGCTCATGCCTGCAGGCATCTGAAGATGGGAGGAGCCAAGGGCTTCTCCACAGAAACTGTCTTCTGGCTGTCATAGTTTCTGCAGAGGTGCCAGAGTGCACATGAAGAGAGGGCACAGATGCAGGGCAGTGTGGAGAGATGGTGGTGGTGGCAGGAAGCCCAGTGGGGGGCCACGTTTGTGTGGGGAAGTTGGTTAGGACATAATTAGTTCGCAGCAGCTGTGGGTGAGGGTGGCAGCAGGACCCCAAGACCAAGGCCCTCCAGATGGTTGTTACTTTAAGTCAATACGGGTGTATTTGCATCTGTTCCTGGATGATATTCCAGACTGGTTGACTCCATGTGGAAGACATTATCTTTGTGGGGAAAATTGTAGAACAGGGCGGCTAGGCAGGGTAGAAATGGTCTGTTGTTTGGGGCCAGACGTCCCAGGCTAAAATGTCACCAGTAAAGGCACCAAGGTGCCTACAGCCAAACTGCCTTAATTCAGAGAGCTGGGTATTCTGCAGGTGACAGTCTCCTGGGGGGAGAGGGGTGTACTCACAGTTAACCTCACAGAGGGGAATATGTGTATGGTGTTTACAGAGTACAGAACTCTTGGCTTAGGCTTCTCCAGCTCTGGAAATTTTTAAGAATAAATACAATCATGCTAGTTGAGCTGTGTCTGTGTTCCATAGGATTTTAAAGCAAGGCCTAGACCTCTCAGCCCTCTGAATTGTGAAATGACCCTCACAGCTCCAGTTGTGGCCATTCCTCCTAGGACCGCCCTCTCCCTGCTGTTCCCGGTGGGCACCATTGTCAGGCCAGCACCATTGGAGGGAGCAGGACTTTGTACAGCACTTCTTTCCAGATGGTGTTCCTTTTGGCAGACCCTTCCTTTTGTCAGGTCATCTTTTGTTTTTAGCTGAAGAAAATCTGGAGGCCAGAAAAAAAATCCAAAACAGACTGGCCAGAACTTTTCTGAAGGTAGTTCCCCAGATTTCCCTTGTGCAGGGGGTCTAGTATGGGCAGCCATCCAGAAGGATCCTTTTGTGCCATTGTGAACCCCTGCTCTGCAGGAAGGCCTGAACAGCTTGGGGCTCTGCTTAGTCTGGGGTGACAGGACCTCAGACAGCTGTGCCACCTGCAGAGGCGTATTCACGACTAGAGGGTCTAGAGGGTAAGCACGGGGAGGAGATGTTCTATACACTTCCCACCAGGTTAGAAAAACTAGCTAGGTTTCTCTTCACAACACAAATGGGATCACCCTGTCCCTGAATCCCCAGGTGTACAGCGACTGAGCGTGTTCTAAAGAAGTGACTGACAAACTTTCTCTGTGAAGGGCCAGTCACTCCTTTGGCTGTGCAGGCCATATAGTCTGTACGCGTTCCATTTCGCTACAGTAGCCTGAAAGCACTGGGCCAAATGTAAGGGACAGGTGTGATCTGATCCAGCCTGCGGGCCTTGATGGGCTGATCCCTGCCCTGAGGCCAAGTGAAAACAAGAAATCTTGCACTACCTGTCTTTAGATTCACCTTCTATGTCTGCAGGACCCGAGGTCATCTGCAAGCTCTGCCACTAAGGCTGAGGCGGGCTGCCCCTCCCATATGTTCCTATTAAAGGGCTCCATACGTACCTTGGAAGCAGGAATTAAAGCAAAAACTGGATGTCCAATCCAGGAAAGGTTCGATCAGCCCACTTCAAGGACTGGAACGCTGAAGGCTGACTGCTCTCACAGACTCAACACAAGTGATCTTTTAATTGCTTTGACAGAGCCAGAGGGCGACAATGAATAGTATTAGTCCACAGGCCTACTCTTTTCCCTCCTTTGTAGCTGAGGAAATAGGCAGTCCCAGGGCCAGAACCCTGTTCTTAGAAATTAACTATCTACCCTCCTGCTGTGAGTGATGCTGAACAAATAATAGATTTTTACCAGCTGCCTAATGCTGTGGGCTGGAACAGAGCTGCTGCCTCCTGCCTTGAGGAGTGCCTGGCTCGGGTAGGTGAGAATACAAGCGGAGTTTCAGGTCTTAGTCCTCGCCAGGGCCCTCCTCCCAGTAGAAGAATGGTTTGTCCAAGGCTTGCTCTGGAGTCACCACCTTCAAGCTCACTACTCTACCCCTGCTCGTCCAGGGCAGGGATGGGGTTGGAGCTGGGCCTGAGGAGAGGCCTGCCACGACTTAGGGTAACTGTCAGAGGAGAGCCAGGAAGGCTGTGGCCTTTACAGCAGGCAGGAGGCACGGAACATCAGTAGGTCATCGGGCACAGTGAGCTTCAGTGAGACGCTCTCATTGGCCCCAATGAAAAGCACCCCACCACGCTGCAAAGGGATTGGCGTCTGGGCTGTAGGACTGCTGGCTGTCACTCTCCCCTGGACCACCAGTAGGATGCTGGCAGAGTCCACTGCCAAGACTTTGTATTCAGTGATGGAGCCGGGGACCTGGGCAGGAAGAAACAACAGGGTGGTGCAGCTCATTTTCTGTGCCTGTCAGCTTGCAGGGGGAGGCCCAGGACAATCTCTGGGGCAGTGTGGCCACCTTCCTCACTGCTCAGGCTCTTGTCAGCATGGAGGCCCATGTCTGGTCCCCGGTACAAGGAGGACTGGGCTGGCCCTGTGGCTGTCGTGTGCCCCCCCGCCATCCAAGTGTGCTTAAAAGAAAGGGGACGCTGCCCCAGGTGTACTCCGCACTGTGACCCTTGCCAGGCTTTTTCATGCCATACGAAAGACACCATAGCCACCACCACCCTCCACTCACCTCAATTTTCATGACAGTGAAGTCTGGCACAGGGGGATCGTAGATCGAGAGGTAGGGGTCTTCCTGACTCCGAGTTGGAAGAAAGAGCCTGTCCTTGCTGGGGATATAGCTGAGCATCTCACATAGGGTTGGCACATCAATGAACTTGGGTGTCAGGCCAGCACGAACCGTGTTGTCTGAACACGCCATGCACTCCACACAGTCTGGGGACAGATAGTTGTCATGTGCTAACTTGATGAAGGATGTCTTGGAGTTTGGCTCACCAGGGCTGGGCCTCCTAACCTGAGGGCCATGAACCCCCTGCAGGTTTATGCAAAAATGTGTGAACTGTACCATCAGGAGAATGGGCTAAGATACCAGATACCGAAAACAGGTGGTAGGTCATGTTATGTTAGCCCCTGGGGGAGCCTCAACCTTCCCCAGACTATTCTACCACAGAATCCTATCTGTGAGTAGATAAATAGCCAATAGTCAAAATGTGACACCTTTCTGTGGAAATGTATTGTCTCACAAAAATTTCTGGATAGATAAGACAGACGGGCAAAGGTAATGCAAGGGAGAGAACAGCCCTTGATCCAATGTAGCCTGGGTTCAGATTGTTCCCACACATGCAGACGGGGTAGTAGGAGAGTTTCGTGACCTCACAGGTCCGTGTGAAGACTCAAGCAGTGTCCAGCATTAAGCTGGCATTCTTCATCCCTACTGGCCACTACCCAGCCCACCCCAGGAAGCCTAGGTTGGACCTGGTGGGACCTTAAAGGTCTCTCTTTGACCTCCCTCTCCCCCTTTTATCTAAATGAGGAAGCAAGGCTTGGTAATGGGGCTCACTGCTAAAACGTGGCTCACCTTGGGGCACCTGGCTACCTCAGTCGGTGGAGCATGCGGCTCTTATTGATCTTGAGGTTGTGAGTGCAAGCCCCACACTGGGTACAGAGATTACTTTAAAATGAAATCTTAGGAGCACCTGGCTGGCTCAGTGGGTTAAAGCCTCTGTCTTCAGCTCAGGTCATGATCGCAGAGTCCTGGGATCAGGCCCTGCATCCGCTCTCTGCTCAGCAGGGAGCCTGCTCCACCCCCCCCCACCCCCCATCCCCGCCTGCCTCTCTGCCTACTTGTGATCTGTCAAATAAAATCTTTAAAAAAACACAAGTGTGGCTCACCTCCTTTCAGGTAGGCATGGGGCACATTAGCCTCCAGAAACATGGCCTCTCCCGGCTTCAGGGTAAGCAGGTTCAGGAAGTAGATGGCAAAGCATCCAATATCACCGGGATACTGCTGGTGCAGCTGCAGTAAGAGCTCCCCATAGATGTCTTCCATATTGTTTCCAGCAGCCACTGACAGTCACAGAGCACCCCAAGGCCACTTAGGAACTCTCAGTGGTGTTCACAGCCCCACCCTGGCCATCAAGTCCTGGGGAAGTCTCTGCCCAGGGAAATCCAGAAACACATGGGTGTGTCCTCCCAGCCACGTCCCCACCCTTTGGGGGCCAGCCTTCCTTGATCTTCCAGCCCATACAGATGCCATTTTCCCCATTCTGACTGCCTATATACCCAGCATTATTCTAGCCACTGAAAGGGCTAAAGTTTGGGGCCAGATAATCCTTTGTTGTGGGGGCTGTCCTGTGCTTTGTAGGATGTTTCGGAGCATCTTTGGTCTCTACCCACAATATAGCACCCCCCAACCCATGTTAATGAAACGAAAAAAAAGGTCTTTAGACAAGTGCCAGTGTCCCCTGGTTGAGAACCACTGCTGTAGAGCTTGATCTATTAGAGGGGAAGGCTTTGGAAATGAGGGGAGGACAGGGAGGTGAGCTGAAAATTCTTGAGTGTGCAGAGAAGTGGGGAGGGCATGAGTAAATGAAAGCTGAATGTGTCAGTGCCAAATGCCAAAATGAAGAAACCAGCTGGTCTGGATTGGAGGGTGGTTCTGAGTCTTCACAGAAAGACGGGAATACCGCCTCTGTGCTAAGTACTGGAAACACACAAAGGCCAAAGAGCCAGGTCCCTAGCCTGGAGAAAACCCCAGCTGTCACAAGTGTGCCTGTAATGATAAAGACTCACAGGTGCTAGAGGCTCTACCCCACATAGAAACAAGGGGTTCTGGGAGCTCCCGGCAAGAGTAATCTGCTCTGTCGAGAGTGCAAGAAGCCCCAAAGGGGAGGCATGGAAGCAGAGACAACACCAAAAACTAAACGAAACAACACACACAAAAAAAAAAAAGAAAGAAAGAAAACAAAGGATATGCTTGGATAAAATAATTCTCTGTGGCTCAGAGGTAGCAGGGGAAACGTGTAGAGAGAGAACCAGAAGAGCTCCGGGGTCTCCTAGAGAAGGGGACAGGGCCTCATCACGTACATCCCATAAGCTCATAGCCTCCGCCTTGGTTTATACTGCTTGTGCTGACTTCCCATGCAAATGTGACAACCACACCCATCACAGTCATTTCCTGAACTCTCCTTAGTTAGCCCAAGGTTGGGCACAGAGCAGGTATTTAAGGAAATCCGTGTGTGTATGTATGTGTATATATATACACCAAAAAAAAAAAAAAAAAAAAAGGAAAGATCCACTGATTGAAAGTTCTGGGCTTCAGGCCTTTCAAGAAAAGGAGATGGGGCGCCTGGGTGGCTCAGTGGGTTAAAGCCTCTGCCTTCGGCTCAGGTCATGATCCCAGGATCCTGGGATGGAGCCCCGCATCAGGCTCTCTGCTCAGCAGGGTGCCTGCTTCCTCCTCTCTCTCTGCCTGCCTCTCTGCCTGCGTGTGATCTCTGTCTGTCAAATAAATAAAATCTTAAAAAAAAAAAAAAAGAAAAGAAAAGGAAATGAGGATTCCCTTGTCCCCTTCCTGCTCTCTTGCCCCAAAGTACAAATCCAACCACGGGGAGCAACTGTAGGCCCGGGGACATCTCAGAATGCCTAGGTGGTAAGACCTCCTAACAGTCGTCCAGGCCCATCTGTCTCCAGCCCTCTAGAGCCAGTTAGGAAGCAGCACTCAGCCAAGGGCCCTGCTCCACAATGACGGAAAGAAATGCCCATTGCTAACAGCCCATCTAAGTCATCTAAGGCCCATTTTGGTGTTCCACTTGAGCCAAAGCTCCACGGACTAGTGTCTGTGCTGGGGCCAGGCAAGACAGGGCACTGCACCCAGGCCCACCACACCCACCTTGCTGGGAGATCCGCTTCACCAACAGGTTGAGCTGCTCCACCACCACCTTCTTCTCACTCTTCATCAGGTGGGAGAAACAGCTCTGCAGAGCTGAGGCCGCCGACTGGGAGTCACTGCTCGAGCTCTGCTTCAGCTGTGTCGCTGCGTTATCTCCAATCAGAAACTGGAACTCAGGCACCTCTGTAGGAAGGCCAGGCCAGGGCCATGTCAGGACCAACAGGATGGAACTCGAAGAAGCGGGAAGTCTGAGGAGGCCTCCCCATCCCATCCCTCATCGAGGACCCACGCAGTGCTAAGCAAACTCGGAGGTGAAAACCAACTGCTCAGCACCAGCGTCAGCAAGCACACCTGAGCCTGGTCTCACAGGCCCGCCCCATGACTTCAAGAATTCATCGGGCCAACCAGCCCCTCACTTCCTGTGACACTTAGCCTCTGTTCTCTGCCACTGTTCCAGCTCTGCTGGGGTTGCCCATGCATCGTAGCCCCAGTATGCATGTTCTCAGCATTTTGCCCAACCTTACTTGTCAGAAACGTCACAATTTCCTCAATGGGCCGGAAGCCACACAAACCCTGGAAGGAGGTGAGGGCAATGGCCATCTCTGGCTTATGGTTGGCATCAGGGTAGTGCTGTGGAGCCTGCAGATGCAGTTTCTCTGCCAGCTCCTGTAGGGTGGCCGGGGGAAGAGGAGGATGATCAAGGTGCTGTCATCACCTAGCAGGACACCAGTCCCACCCGGCCCTTGCTCTCTACCCTCCCCAGTCGCCAGACAGCAGTTGGCTTCATACTTTCAGCAATGAGCCCAGTCAGGGCATAATGTAGAAACTCAGGGTTCACTCAAACCAGGGCAGGAACACGGGCCAAATCTGGGGGAGACTTTAAGAGGCCTGGACTGGAAATCAGGAAGCCCAGACACCAAGCCAAGCTCAGACACGAACAAGCAGTGTGACTCTGGCTACATCCCTGTCTTCCTGGGTTTTACTCTGCCCTCTAGAAATGAGAAGTTTGGACAGACAAATGCCTAGGAGCTGAGGCAGCAGCTAGGAAGCCTTCCCTGCTCTGGAAGGTGAACTCTCCTAGAGAGCCAGTGGGGAAAACAGCAGATATGAATAGTCCTGGGTTGCATGAGGGGAACCCAGGGAAGGGCATGGAGCAGCTCTTTGACACGGGCTGGTCAGCTGTCCACTGAGACTTAGCTGCCAACCTGTGTCACCAGCATCCAGCCTTCCAGAGCTAAATTGGGAGTCGTCAGGCCTGGATTTAGCTTTGGGCTGGAGTGCAGCGTGGGTGGGGTAAAACGCAGCAGTAAAAGTAGGGGGAGGGCCTTGACATGAGTTCTGCTGTACCTTGACCTTTGTACCCCACTCCGGTCCTGTACCTTGTTAGGGTGTGCCTGGATGGACAGCGCCTTTTCAACCGAGAGTACTTTGAAGAGGAAGGGCAGCTTGCCATTAAAGGTCTCCTTGACCTTTGAGCCCAAGCAGTCTTGGTTCTCAGAGATCCACTGGCCTAGGGTCTTCTGTGAGATGCGATTGTCGAGGATCTTGGCATCTCCCCGGGGGTGGGACCCCATCCACAACTGGAAAAACAGGAAACTTGAGAGGGAAAGAGGAAGAACCTGGCACCACCAACCTGAATCCTGAGTGGAGCCTCCCGGGCCTGGGTATAAATGCTCATGCCATCACAGGCATACAGGAAAGCAGCAGACCCCAGGACACCAGTAGTGCAGAGACCCAGTTCAGGCTCTGCCTGCAACCAGATGTGGAGGCCTGGGCTAGTTATTTCTAATCAGTCGGTCTCAATGTTCTCATCTGTCCAATGAGAAGGACACCTGCACTGTCAAGGTCACTAAAAAGCTCTCTCAGATGGCTCTGAGAAGTGTTAACATTCACTTATTCCAATCTCAAAAGTAGAGGCCTTGCTATGCTTTGGCTTTATCTCAACTAAATGAGCAAGAAAATACATATATTAGGCTATTAAAATGTAAAAGCTAGTCAAAGTAAAACTTTTAATTGTCCAAGAGGGTTGAATTAAAATTCAGTTAAGTGCTGAGAGTTCTTGGGGCAGGAGGCGGGGGGCGGGCGGGTGGAGGGAGGGTATCAGAAATCTCAGCCTATAATGACAAAACCTCTCTTCTTTTGGTGCTGCCATCTGGATTCTTCACTTTCTGGGATCTGAAGAGCCAAGAATAAGCCTCCTCCCTCTTTGCTGCTTCCCTCTCCCAGCTGATCCACATGACTTACCCCAGGCCCTCTGAATGGAGAAATCCCTTGGTCTCACCTGCTGTTAAAGTGAAATACAGGGGCTCCTGAGCGGCTCTATCTTTGCCTGGGATGGAGCCCTGCTTTGGGCTCCCTTTCAGCAAGGAGCCCGCTTCTCTCACTCTGCCCCTCCCAACTCCTGCTCTCTCACACTCTGTGCTCTCTAATAAATAAATAAAATAAAAAATATATATAAGGTGAAATACAACCCGGGTCTCACCTCCGCATATGGCTTGTCCTCTGAGATCTGGGCCTGTGGGTCACTGCTGGCCAGCAGTCGAGCCACTTCACTGCTGGTACCCATCTTACCCCAGGCATAATGCTGTACCGTACAGGAAAGTGGGAACACTGGGGGCAGGGGAGCAGAAACAGTAGGTCAGCTTCTACTCCATTCCTGAGGCCTGACCCTACAGTCTTGGGAAAACTAGACACGGGCCGAGGGTTCTGTCTGGGGGACAAAGTCAAATAAGGGATCTGTAGGTTGTTGAGACCCTTCTCCGCAGGCGAGATGTTCCCATCTGTAAAGGGGACGTAAGGCTTCTCAGACGTGAGGGAGGTAGTTGCGTGAAGGGACGGGGAGGGAGCGGGACGAACCTATTACAGGGCTCGCCGTCTCGAAGTGACCCACGCGCGGCTCCTCCCCTCAAGACCCTCCTGCGAGCGCTGAAATAATGGCTCAATCCCTATCGCAGGTGCCCCCTCCTCTGTCCAGAGCCCATCCGTCTTTCCGCAGAGTCACAATCCTGGGTCCCACCTGGCATATCAGGTCGGGAAAGATCCCCGAGACGCAACCCACCCCCATGTTCCCGTCAGCACCCCAGTCCACACCCCACCTTTCTGAACCGCCATCCTCGGGGTACCGGCTCAGGCTCCGGGCACGTATGCCCTTCCCGGCAGCACCCGCGGCCCTACTGCTCCCACAGCTTCATGGGAAATGTAGTTCCTCGAGAGCCTTCTTGGAGATCCGTGCGCCTTGCGAGAATACTCCCCGCACTCTGAACACCACTCCCGGCTCCAGCTGTCACGAGGAAGGAGCCTCCAGCAGCCCAGAGACTTCCCGCCCGCAGTCCTGGGTCTCAGTATTCATTCGTTCGTTCCTTCACCGGACACAAATTTACTGAGCACTGGCAAAATGCCATGGGCTGGCGATACATCCGAGAACAAGACAAAGATCCCTTTGCCTTTATAGAGCTTACATTCTGGTGAAGGGAAGACGGCCAAATAAATAAGTATAATAAATAAGTAAATCATATAGTATGTTGAAAGATAAGTGCCACAGAAAGTAAGGGGGGTGGGAGTGGGAAGCTGTTTGCAGAATTTTAAATGTCTTGGTCTCACTGAGGAGGGGAGGCTTGAGCACAGACTTGGAGGTGAGGAGGAATGTTCTGGCAGAAGAAATAGCTTGTGCAAAGACTCCACGATGGGAACTTGGGCGCCTGGGAATGTGCCTGTCCTATTCTGGAGTAAAGAGCAGAGAGGCCAATGTGTGTGTGGAGCAGAGTGAGCATGTGTGTGGGTGCAGGGTACACATGGGGTGGTCAGAGAAGAAAGGCAGTGGGCAGAACTTCGCAGGCTATTGTGAGAATGTCAGGTTTTACTGAGTAGCTCAGTCAGTAGCAAAGACTTGCTGTGATCTAAGTAGGGACTCACTGATGCTTGATGATGGTAAATGTCACATGCAAGGCCCTTAACCACCTCAGTGTCAGTTTCTTCCTCTATAAAATGGAGATAACCACTTCAGCCTGACAGGTGTGTGGGAGAGTGAGATGAGATGGTGTGAGGTGCAGGAAGGCAATCAGTGCTCGGTGCTCCTCTGATCCTCCCTGCCCTAAGTTCTGCAGACGCAAAACCCCTGTCGCTCCTCCAGGCTGAGCTGCTCCCACACACACAAGCCAGGGAGAATCACCTGGAGCTCTGCACGCTGAAGGTTGGGCTGGGTCTTGTTTGGGGAGTAATGTTGCTAAATCCTCTGGAAATAGGCCCTGACATCTGGACCCCAGTCAGCAGTCCAGGAGGAGGGCAGCCAGTTGAGACACCTGGAATGAGGGACTACAGTCCTGATTGTGCTTTCCTCTGCCCCTTCCCCAACTTGCACAATCTCTACCTCACACGCCCAGGGGGAAGAAGGAGTGCTGTTTTCTCTGTAATGTTCTGCCTGGCTGTGGACATCCCCCTCCCCTAGGGTCCCCTGGCTCAGACAAATCAGCCTGCACTTCACAGGAAGCTTCACCATACACTAAGGAATAATAAAATGGAAAATACAAGAATCCTACAAACAGCACATCTCACATACCTCCTACCTTTGAATACCTCTCCTTCTCATCCCCACTCCCCCAGCCATATGAGCCTTCTGGGAGAAGTTGGAATTTAGACAGGAAAGAGGAAGGTAAGAAAAGTGGGTGAGGTAAACAGTAAATATTTACTTATTACCTATCATATTCTTGGTACTATGTTAGTGCCAGAAATGTAACAGTGAGCAAAACAGACCCTACTCCTGCCCTTGTGGAGTTTATAGTCTAGTGGGAAAGATAGACATAAACAGATAACCACTAATATGAGTATATACTTACAATTTGCAATACCTCTTATGAAGCAAAACTACAAGGTAATATAAGCATTTGTTGTGGTGGGCAGAGGTGATCTAACCTATAGAGTGGAGAGGCCACTCCTGAAGATGGGGCATCTGAGCTTGGATAAAAGGATAAGTAGGGGTTAACTAGGGTTGATGAGGGCATGGACTAAAAGCATAGCAGGAACTTTATAGAGGGAACTCTCTATAATAGAGAACATAGAGGGAACTTTATGGGCAAAGGTTTCCAAGCAGGAGGGAACAAGGGAAGTTTGAGGAACTGAAAAGCCACTAGCAGGGCTGGATAGGTGGGGGTCCTACAGGACCTAGAGGCCAAAGAATTGGGGCCTTTAAGGAAAATAATTGAAGGACTTTAAGCAGTAATGTTTAATATGGTATTATTTTATAATAATATTTTTATAATAATGTTTTATAATAATATTTTAAATAAATGGTATTGTTATAATAATATTTTATAGTATTTTGTTCCCTTTAAAGCGATCTTTGGTTACAACATAAACAATAATAGACCAATTAGCAGCCCTGTACCAGAGCTGGGTAAGGAATGATAGTGGCTGGATTCGGTGGCAGCACAAATGAATGAAGCAGAAGAGTATGAAGAAATAAGGGTAGTGGAGAGCATCTCCCCATTGCTGAAATCTCTCATTCATTTAACAAATGCTTGATGTCCAGATTCAAATCCCAGCTTAGACCCTAAAACAGTCTTGGGCTCAGGGATCCTCATCACTAAAATAAAACTTGACCGCAGAGGGCAAGACCTAAAAGAATCAGGGCTCAGCACCTGTGTGGAACAGATGCACGGTCGGTTCTTCCAAGAAGAACCCCTTTGCTGGGCTCTACCACCAGAATCCTCCCCTAGCTCAGCGAAGTTCTTTCGGATCAGGAACTCCGTTCCCCACTCCGCCGAAATGGGCTCACACTTGGCCTGGACCAGTGCGACTTCCAAACTTGCTCTCGAGGGAAATTAAGGATTTAACTTTCCGACTCCACTTAACAGAGTTTACTTGGGAATTTTCCAAAACGAAGTTGGAAAGAGGAAGTTGGAGAGGCTACTGGGAACGTCTCCGGCTCCCGCTCCCTCGAGCCTGGGTGCCGTCCCCAGTGCGGAGCACAAGTGAGCTCCGGTAAGGAGCAAGGGAAGGTAAGAAGCAAATAGAAGCCGAACGCTCAACCGCCGCTGTGTAGTGGGCTGGACGGGAGGGCGGGGCGGATCTCTGTGATGTCAAGGACCACGCCCCCCTGAGAGGGCGCTGCGCCTGCGCTCGAACGGCTGCCTCGCTCCCGGAAGTGGAGGGTCTGCGCCGAGAGCGCCGCTGGGTCTGGGTGCCCGGAGGCAGAAGCGTTGGCGGAGCTCGCTCGTCAGCCCCCGACCGCCATGTCGTCCTTCGACACCAACCCCTTCGCAGACCCAGTGGACGTAAACCCCTTCCAGGTAGAGCCCCCAACTCAATTCTCTCTAGTACCATAGGCCGCGGCCCGGGCCTCTTTCGCTGGAGCCGGGAGACGTGGCGTAGAAGAGACAGGCTGTCTGCCCAATGGGAGAATGGGCTCTGAGGGCTGGCCTATCGTAGTGTCTGTGGGGCGGGACTAGCTGCAGGTGTAATTGAGGAGGGGGCGGGGCGCTGTAGCTTGGAGAGAAGTTGGGGGACCCTCTAGCGCTCCGGGTTTCGCCCCTCTGGCTGGACCCTGCTAGGGAAAGGAACTGAACCAGACGCGGTCAGGGAGACCCCCAGTGTCGGGGAGAGAAGCGACTTCAACTGAGGGGGAAGTGTGGCTACCCCATCCCGCAGTCTTGGGAAGACATCTTCCTTGAGTCTTAGGAAAGGGGGTGAAAACAACATAATGGAGAGGTGGAAGCCTCTACTGGGAAGGAGGAATGTGGGCAGATCCCAAGTTCAGCTCTCCTCCCAACCCCTCCCCCTCCCCCAGCTTCCTCCGAACAGCCAAACTAGCCTACAAGGTGTTGGAGACCCACTGAGATTTGCTAGGAAAGGAAGGTTGGGAGAGGGTGGGTAGCCAAAGCACACTGAAATATGGACTTGATAAGAATGCCACACCTTGGCCACGGGTCTAGTTTGGACTGGGATTTGGCTAGATAGGAGAGAGAGCCCCGGTTTAGGGAGGGGGGAGGGCCTGAGGGTCTTGAATCGCAAGAAGTGTGGTCTGATGGACCTGTGTGTGTTGTTAGGGTAGTTGAGATGTGTTGACCTTTGAGCTGGCCTGATCTTTTGAGCAAAGCATCGCAGAAGAAGTCTTCCTACTTAAAGCTGAAACCTTTCTGCCTTTGAGCTGAGGGTGCAGGGGTATTCTTTTTCCCCAGTAAAGGGCTTTGGAAAGCCTGTGAAGCCTGTTAGCTCCAGATCTCCTGTGCCTCGTATTTTATGTCTGCTCAAAACCAGTTCTAGGGAAGCTTAATTGCGCTGACTGGTGATTTATGAGCCCCGAAGTTTCTGCTCTGTCAGGATGTCACCAGGCGCATTAACTCATCATGCTTGTATTTTATTCTGGTCACTGGCAGCTGCAAAGTTTCCTGCAGGTGTTGGGGAAGTACTTAGAGGGGTCCTCCTGCAACTCTCTGCATGAGTTTTCTCACCTTGAATTCCTTCAAGGATCAGAGCAAAGACAAAGGAGACCAGCAGGGAATAATTGTATACTATCAGAGTGAACATTCTATCCCTCTTTCTTAGTCTCAAGGTATTTAGTCAAAGGGAGCCCTCAGGGCAAATTTTAGTAGCTTGGTC
>PISX010024880.1:0-27109 GCA_004024625.1 Mellivora capensis | reverse complement strand
AAAAACAACCTGAGGGTTTTGAAGGGGCGGGGGGTGGGAGGTTGGGGGAGCCAGGTGGTGGGTATTGTGGAGGGCACGCATTGCATGGAGCACTGGGTGTGGTGTAAAACTATGAACTCTGTTACGCTGAAAAGAAATTAAAAAATAATAATAATAATAAAAATAAATTAAAAAAAAAAAAAAGAGCTCCTTGCCCCCTTCTACCACGTAGTACACAGTGGAAAGATGGCCAGCTGTGAACCAGGAAGCCAGTCCAGTCCTCACTAGACTCCAAACCTGTTGGCACCTCAATCTTGGGCTTTCCAGTCTCCAGAACTTGAGAAATAAATGTTTGTCATTTAAGGTCACTCTGTGGTGTTTTGGTATAGCTGGATATAACTAAGACAGCCTGTAATAGGTGGTTTAGGTGATTATGTTTCTATCCAGTGATAACTTTTCCAACCCTGAATTAACTTCTTCCTTCTGCCTCACATAATTAAGGTAATGAGTAGTGTTACTCTGGGTCATACAGACCTCGGTTTGAATTTTTGCTCCTCCGCCTTCTAACTGCCTGGGGCAAGTTACTTTCCCTCTGCAACCTTTATAGGATAGTATTCAAACTTGGACACTAATGCCTACTTCTGGAAGTTGTGACAAATGAAAATGTCATAATTTCATGTCACATATGACATACTTAGCACAGTAGCTGACGTAAAATATTCATTGTCATTGCTGTAGTTAATGCTACGGCTGCTGATATTGCCATTAAATGTGTATGAAATTCATTGATGGGATGAGTTCAACTCCTAGGACATAGCTGAGAATATGAAAAAAGAATCAAAAGGTTTTGTGGTAGTGAAAACAATTGTCTCAGAATTTATATACTAAATTGTACTCACTTTATTTTTTTTTTTTTTTTGGAGAGAACTCCACTTCTCACTCACGATTAGTTTACTTATATTTTAGACACATTGTTAATCAACTTGGTTGTAAAGTTTCTAAGTATGAAACAATCCAGTAAGGGAAATCTTGTATGGATATAAATAACTGTTAGTTATGGTACTAACAGTGTCAACCAAATAAATTAGAAAGAGGGCAGGAAAATTATATATACTCAGCAACCAATAGTTATAAAGACTGTTCTAAATGTTCCTGGAAAAATTATGTTCAGATCATACCAATGAAACTTTAAAATATGTGGTTTGTTTTAGGAAAAGAGTTACCAAAGATTTTCTTTTTTTTTAAATTAATTTATTTATTTCTTTTCAGTGTAACAGAATTCATTGTTTATGCACTACACCCAGTGCTACCAAAGATTTTCTTAATGTGCTTAATTGATTAGGTAGTTAACAGTTGTCTGGAAAAAAACCAACTTACTGGGAATATTTTGGTTTTGTTCTTATAGGAATAGAAATATTGGAAATTTTAGTAATTTATATTATTAAATTTTCTGAGTCCATGAGAAAATATATTCTGAGATATAAAATTCCTTCTAGGAATTTTATCCTAAGATCAATAAATTTCACATACCAGCACAGACTCAATGTAATACTACACATATAATATTTTATAAACATATATGGAACTGAAAATTTTGAATAGGTAAGCAGTTGGGCAAAGAATAAATAATTGAGTACTTTTAAACAAATTACAATTATCATGTGGGTAAATTGTGTGTTAGCATATGATAAAAATTTTTGGAAAAGATCACTTGTTTAAGCAAAAATAAAAGCAAAACTTGTCTTACAATCACAAAAATTTCAGACTGGAAGGATTCAAAGTGTTTAGTCCAGCCCTCCTTTTAAGACAAGAATCCCCTGTACAAGCTCCCTATAGAGCTGGCACAAGCTCCCTATAGAGCTGGCAGGGATGTGAAAGAGTTTGGATACTGGATATGAGAGTCAAACCACCCCAGTGCATATTCTACTATACCACTTAAAGTCTGTGTGACCTTGAGATAGTCACTTAACGTGTCTGTCTCATTTGCTTCAACTAAGTTAAGAGGGGTACATGAGTAAGTGATAATGATAATAGCCATTCCTAGAGGTTATTATCTTGAAAATTGTATGAGTTAACATATGCAAAGCACTTACAACAGGGTCTAGGATATAAGTGCCAGTAAGTTGTTGTGTTTAGTGCCTTATACTCTGTAATCTTTTAAAATAGGAGTTGCACTGATTGAAATAGAAACTCGAGGGTGTTTGTGATATGGTTTGTGGTATTACATGCTAGGTGATGTGTGTGAACTGATCTGAGTAGAACCTGCACATCTCAATGCTTGGGGTAGTTTTGATGTCAGAAGTCATTTTCATGGTTACTAGCTCAAGGGAGAAGTAGACCTAGGGAGTCACCATTATCACTTGAGAGGAGAGCTCTGCTAACTCTTACTGAATGCCTTCTATCCCAACTGCATTTAGTCCCAAGGCATTGTGTCTCTTACCCTCATTCAGCAGCATGATTCACAGCTATTTGGTGTACCACATTGCAGTGAACTCTCATGGTAGCTACCTGGTAAATTAGACAGGAGTAGGGGAGGGCAGAAGAGAGAATTGATGCTTAGAAGTATGGCTAGATCCCTGTTGCACTCAGCACCAAGGATAGTTCCCTCGGAGCCTTAGGCACCACTGGTCTTCTCAAAGCCACAACAGACTCCCAGACAAAGCCTCCTTTGATTTAAAATGTCTGAAACTAAAAATAGAATCTAATAAGGCAAGTTAAAATGCCTTTAAAGAAAGCTGCATCTTTTTCCTCTGAAGAAGTTGTCATTTTTTTTTTCTAGGACAGCAGCAAAATATCCTTTAGGTTGAAAGGCAGTTGGTTTTCTGAAATCTTGAACTCTTTGTCATACTTATCTTTTTCTGTAATGCCTCCTCTTTTTCTCAAGGCAGGGTAAGTTTCTGGAAAGTGAGTCTGTAATGACTCCTGATTGTGTTCTTTAATAAAAATAGAACAGATGTAGTTGGCTGTGGTTTTAGATGACCATAATGAGAAAATATGCCATTATCACTGGGCAGACCCCAGTGACCATCATCCCTAGAGTTTAAGAATGAACTTGGTTCTATTGTGGCTCCAATGGAAATATCCCTAACAGATATTGCTAGGAAATCCTCTGTTACCTTAATTCTGAACTACAGTTACTCAGAAAGTTCTGCGATGACTCTTCTTGGTCTTACTTTTTTAGGTCTACTCCTTGCTAATATTTAGTAGAGTGTTCATGCCATAATTAACAATGTCAAGTTCTCCTTTAAAGCACTTCTATGCATGGCATCCAGCAGAGTTTACTGACACCGTATCATAACTCTCACAGACACTGAACCACTGAGAAGTATGAAGTAATACCTCGTTCACCACCTTTGCACATATTGTTTCTAATGTATTGTCATGTTTCATTGAATGACATGATCTTTGTTTTCTGGTTCTGGAAACATACAAACTATAAGTTTTTGCTTTTTCAAAAATTGTAATTAGCCTTGAAAGGACAACAAGAGAAAATAAAAATATATCCAAAAGATGATATGCTGGTTAATTAATAGCTTTATACTATAGATAGCCAGCATTCAGTTATTTTTGGAGCTACAGACACTGAGACACATTTTACCCAATGTAGGAAAATGGTTTGGATATTTGCCTGTTTTTAAATCTTCTTGCTACATCATACTTCAACCACAAAAGGCAGTGGGAGGAATAAGTTAGAGAAACTTGGATGGTAATAAGGATAGTAAAGTGAAGGAAAAGAACTCTATTTTCTTTGTCCCTTGCTCTAGGGTGGTAATTGGACTAATTCACCTGGCATTATCATTCTTTTCATTACTTAAAAGCATAGTCAGAAATAGGCAAGTAGAACACTTGGTTATCTTTTCAGACCCATCATCATCTTTTCTGTGGCACGTAGTCAAATACATTATCACTCCAGGAAGATGTGCACTGGATCTATTTGTCCCATGGTATGTGCATCTAGGCACACATACTAAACAGCTGTACCTGGCAATAGGGAATGAGTTACAGAATGCAAGGAAATGTATCATAAAATGTTTCCTCATAAATGAACAAAACTGCTTTTAAAGTATAGTTGATACATAAGAAGTTGAGAAAACAGGGTTTTTTTAATGAGCACAAGCAAGAAAGCCACTCATTTTTGCTACTGTATTTCTAAATAGCATATAATGATAGAATGATTATATAGTAAATCATGTTAATTACTTTCTTTCACAGCTGTTGTTTTCAATATTGGGAAATTATAATTGTTGAAAATAAGTGTGTAACTTTCTTCCACATTTGCTGTGCTAAATACAAGTAAATGAGTTTTTCAACATCTTTTGTTTATCCTTAGTAAAAGATAAGTTAACTCTAAGTTTTCAGAATTAAATAAAATCCTCTAGTTTATATTTGCTTATTAAGGTCTATTATTTTATTGCATAGTGAGCACTATATATTTATATAGCACTATGAGTTATGAGTATAACTTCCCTTTGAATTATTTTACTTTGATACCGTATGCAGGTCCAGTGGTTATCATCATTAGCTTATATTCTGCAAAAACATATGTAAAGGGAAAGTCTGTTTTTATAGGACTTATTTATTTCAAATTTGGGTAGTAAATAAAGACATTCACTAATTTCTCTTTTGTGTAAGTTACTTTCAAGAGTCCTTTCAACTTGCTATGAAAGAGCTTGTACTATGTTTGCAAAATTAGTCCCAAATATGCTTGGAAGAACTGTGAAATACTTGTACTATATCTGCAAAATTAATTCTAAATATGCATTGAAGAGCTATGAAGTACAAGCAATTCTGTTTGGGTCATAGATCTTTATTCTCTGTGATTAGATATCCTTCATGCTCTCATATAGTTTACAGTCATGTCAGTGAGAAGCAATTAATACATCCATATATGGCTCAAATACAAGAGATGCACATTGAATATATCAAAGAGAGCTAGTCCTCAGTGTAAGATCTGCATTGGAAAGAAGTTCCTCACTGATGATAAAGAAAATGGTAGGCTTGCAACCAAACCTTATAATTAAAGGAGAAACAAAGAAACGGGGATAGGATGAAGAAATGTAAATACATTACAATTGAATATATATATATATATATATATATATATATATATATATATATATATGGAAAAATGCATATATGTCTAGGAAACTTTCACTGGCCAGAGTCAATATGGGGAAAACTTTACAGTTTTCCTTGTTTGAATAAAGAGGATATATTTTAACACTTGGCCTTTATGCTGGTAATCTATTGTCCTGTAAAAAATTACCTCAAAACTTAATTAACTTAAAACCTCATACACATTCACAATTTCTGTGAGTCTGGAATGTGGGCATGGCTTAGCTGCATCCTCTGCTGCAGGGTCTCTCACAAGCTGTACTGAAGGCATCTGCTCTGGAGCTGCCCTCACCTCTGGGGTCAACTGGGGACAGACTGTCTTCCAAGAGCTCTTGGTATTCATAGGATTCACTTTCTTGCTGCAGCTTGCCCATTGACAGCTCTCAGTTCCTTGCCATATGGACCTTATCAACATGGTAGCTTGCTTCACCAAAGCATGCAAATAGAGAAAGCAATACAGAGAGTTTGCCAGGAGGGTGGAAGTCACAAACTTTTGTAACATAATCACCGAAGTGACATCCTGTATTTGTTGGTTAGAAGCAAGTCACTAAATCCAGCCTATCCTCAAAGGAAATAGACATCATCCTCATATAGATAACAGGAACCAAAGATCTTTGGGGATCATCTCAGAAGCATGCATACCATTGCCCTTTGTTTTGCTCAAGAACTAAAATTTGCATAACAGCAAATAAAATCATGGTAAGTATCATGTACATGTGTGCATGTACATATACATACACACATGTGTTTAGCTGTATATACATACACATATGTATTCATGTGTGTGTATATTTATATATAGAGAGAAAGAGACACATTTTTAAATAGAAAGATGACAAATTTTTCATCAAGGCTTTAGATATAAACATTCTAGCATATATTCAACCCCATGAAAAATATGAAGTAGACAGAAAATACCTTTCTTCCTTTCCTCTTTCCCTTCTGGAGATCTCTTTATTCACTTCTGAGTTTCCCTTGTCTCTAGGCCCACTGCATCTAATTTCTTCCTGCTGTTCCTCAGATTCATTCCTTGCTAGGGAACCCAGATTCCTAGGCACCAGATCTGTCCATGCTTCTTTCCAGTAAATCTCTGCATTCTATGACCTATTTCTTCTTTAAGGGCATTGCTTTCTGAAACGTTAAGATGCATAATGCATCAAAAATATTTGCTCCTATCGTGGCTAGCTGATCTGTGCTCCCTCACAAGTAGCAGAAGCCTGGTCTGAACTGTTTATTTCACAAGGACCTCAATAAGAGAGTGTGTTGGATGGAGATCTAGTGTGCACTCCAAGGTAGAGGGGAAGGTTATTTTGGCATATGAACCATTACCAAGAGTAGGCAGCCATAGACATAGCCCATCCAGGTGCATTCGGCATGGTTTTCTGACATTATGACTCCACCATTTTCCACCCTCACATTCTTGTTTATGTCCTTTCTCTCCTTGTAATAGCCCTCCTCTCTTGTCTGTTTACTGAATGCCTCTCCACCTTTCACAGTCCCACTCAGGTTTTACCTTTTGCGGTGATGATGTCTCTGACCCCTTGAGGCAGAATTATTCATACAGCCGGCCTTCTGCCTGGCTCATGCTTTGTGCATTATTGCATGCAGCTCACAACATTGTTATTTGGAGCAAGTTCTACTCTCTCAAGATTTTGGTTTTCAAAGGGCAAATTGCTTTTAATAGAATAAATTAAGATTTAAAAGCAAACTCTCACTGTCCTAGACCCCAACTTGCTTCCCTTCTTGAAATTATTCTGTGGGATCCCACCCAAACCCATGCAGTCTCTTCTGGCTTTCCTTTATCTTTATTCATTTGTGTAGTTATTTCTGAGTCCTGTTGACTCTTGAGTTCAGTGTCTCTTTTACACATTTCTTTATTTTTCTTCTCCTGTTTCCTACTGTAATCTCCACCCAGCTCATCCCCTCTCTAGACCAAGTGGTCCTTATTCTCTAGCTGATCACCACAAGTCTCAGCTCCCACAAACACATCTTTGGTTAAGTAGTTTTCTTCTCTAAAACACTCATTGTTTCTCATCTAGCTGTGGGATCAAGGCCAAACTCTGTAGCTTATCTTTAATGTTCTTTATGTTGTGTTTCTTAGCAACCTTTGTACCTTCAGTTGAACAAAGATGGACTCACTCAAAGTCTTCTTTGATTGCCCCAATGTGTTGGCCAATGCTAAATACGTGCTAAATACCTAATAAATATTGTTGAATTAACAAATAACTTCAGCTATAATTAGCCAGGATATAACTTTTATTCAGGAACTGTTTTATGACAGGCAAATTTTAGTATGAGGAAACAGAAGCACAGGAACTCATTACTCATCCAAGGCCACATGACTGTTTAGTGACAGAACCAGGACAAGAAAGCAGGTGGCTGACATCTAGCACAGCTCCCTTAGCAGTGTGCAGGGTCTGGCCTAGGCAGGCATTTTCAGCTTCACTAAAAAAGGGCAAACCTGGAGATGGAAGTAGAGGATTCATTTTTGATAGTAATTATTACATGTTTCAGAGGTGATTACATTTTTATCCTTATCCCATTGTTATTTTATCTACAATTAGCTGAGTTTTCAAATAATAAGCTTCCTTCTTTGGGGTGTTGTGAGTTTGGGCAGCTTTCCCAACTATTTGAGTATGATTAGGTACACTCAGTGTACCCTGGAGTTGAGTCAAGTGTTCCTGTCAGTGTAGGGATGACCCTACAGGTGCCTCCTGCTCAGTCTTCTGTGTTTTCATTACTCTTTTCTAGGAATGCAAGGTCAAGGAATAACCAGAGTCAAGGGCTTAATTTTCAAAGGGCTCTTTTCCTGAACTTAATTAAGAAGCTTTAATTAAGGTGTGAAACAGTGTGAAGAGAGAGACAAAGTCCCATGCAGGTCAGGCCCTGGCATTCAGAACAGGGGAAGTTTGCTTCAACTGTAGTGTCTTCTGCTTGTAGTAGCCTCTTGCTGCTACGATTCTCCCACACTTCTGGCCTGTACCCTCTTCTTTTCTTCTCTGTGTCCTGTATCAAATTATCTTATTGTATTGGAGGAAAAACAACTTTGCTTCTACCTTTCTGCAATAAAGTTCTTATATAAAAGGCAGATTGATAAGAGAAAAATGAGTGGAAGTTTATTAACATGTATACTTCGTGTCTACATGGGAGATACTCAAGGAAAATGAATCACTCAAAGAGGTGGCTTTAGAATTCAGGACTGAATATCATCTTACTAGGGAAAGGGCAGAAGGGATGAAGGGGTCTTAGGGGAGACTAAATGATTTTTAGGAAAGGTGAAGGGACACTTAGAAGAATAGATGCGAGGTATGATAGTGTGACAAAGTCGGGCTGGGTGTGGTGTGGGCTTCTAGTCTCCTCCTCTGCACTGACAGTCAGTCTTCTGTGGCTGATGAGACTCCCACACAGGGAATGGATGACAATTGAGTTGCTTATAGAAGATCTGTCTTTAGACAGATAAGAGGAGTTCAGAGAAAACCTCATCCTGAATTTGCCATTTTTCATGTGCCTACAGCTCAGAATAATCAGTATACCAAAGCACTGTATTTTGGGGTGACATATCTTGAGTTACCTCAGTTATAAACAGTGGAGGCATATTCTGCTACCTTTCACTGTCAATTAATATTTGCTTCAGAATAATCTGGTAAACTACTCACAGTGAGTTGAAATAATAAGAATAAATGGGAACTACAACATATTGAGTGCCTTCTGTATACCAGGCACTCTACTATGTGGTTTCCTTATAGGATTTCCGTTCTGAATTACAACTCAATAAGGTATGTGTATTTTATACTTGCTAAAAGGGAAGTTAAATGAATTCCATGGTATCATACATGTATCATATCATACATATATACATCATAGTAGAAAAACAGAAGAAATAAGATCACACCTCAGGTGTGATCTTCATTCCTATGGCTCAGCCCATTTTCTTCATTAATGTATTGTCCTTCCAAGAGTCTTTGTATTTTAGTAGAAAATAATTTAAGCTTCCAAGAGAAACCCCATGGGTGACTCCTGAAAATCAACCAGGCTAAAGGGTTGGAAGCCTTTTAGATACCCTTCACTCCTTATACTTCATAGGACTCTTCTGTGGCTTGGTATAATGCCAACCATGAGTTGGTTTCTTTTTAAGATAAAATTTCCTTTCAGTTGCTATAGCTGAAGATTTGTGTTCTTCCTGTCTCGGAATACCCACAAAAAAGCAAACTGGAAAAGAGCCTTAGGAACCTGTCTTTCAAGGGCTTTTGCTAATTGTTCTAGACCCCAGAGCAAATGATAACATGCTAATGGGAACATGAACAATAGGAGCACTTGTACAGTTCTAAGTGCTTTACATCCTTTAAACTCTTGTCCTCTTCACACCTCCTATAAGATATGGTATCTGTCCTGTCCTAGAGGTGAGGACGCTGAGATGCTTTTAAATCTAGCAGAAGTTGAAACCTGGCTTTCTGGAACCAGAGATAATAGTACCAGCCATTTTGCACTTCTGCTCTTCATTGTGATCCTTATGCAAATAATGTGTTGTCTCTTGAGGAAGATAACACCCTAATAGCCAACATGCAGATAGTCTGGTGGATGAGGCTTGCCTCTAAAACAAAAAGAAAACAGGACAGCTGCCCGTAAGCCCCAGGCTTCTTCTATGTGGCTTCCTAAGTCAACCTGATTGGTAGCCACTGTCTGAATAGGGGGACACTGTGCTCTCCCAGGTGACATGGGGAGAAGGAAAGTCAGATGACCATATTCTGTCTGGGCTGGGATATCAGCAGGACACACACCCAGGACAATCGCAGGGAGCACTGGAAGACAGGACGTGAGTGATAGAATAGTGTTGTGGACAACAAATGCTTGAGAAGTTGCTAGGTTGAAAAAATGAGCAAGATATGAGAGGTCAAGGAAAGCATCCTGGAGAGCTTGGACTTGAGTCACAGAGCTCAGGAAGGTATGAAAAGATTCCCCACCTTGCTCTTTCTTGCCTTTCTTTAAGAGCTTTGATTTGCTGCTCTTACATTTTATTTTACCATCTCAGATGACCCCAAGAAATTAAATAGCAATTTAATTATTAATTATTTAATTTAATTATAATTATAATATAATTATATTTAATTATGATACAATTAAATATAAATAATAATAATTTAATTAGTTAATTTAATTAACCTGTTGCAAAGCAATGATTTTGATTATAAAGTTATATTCTGGGGCTTCTGCTTCAGCCCAGGGAACTTTTTTTTCAGTGTTACTGCTCACAGAGTGTGGAGACCAGGCAGGGAGGAGGGGAGAAACTTGAGCCAAAAAGTCCTGGAGCATGGGGATTTGTCAGTGGAATGATTCTACAGTCTAGTAAAATGAGGAAGATTTGAACTGTTCAAAATTTTTTTCTTTAGAATCTGCAGGCAAAAATGCTGTGCCTTTCTCTGTTCGTTACTAATCAGACACCTTCAGCTATGTTTCCATTCCAAAAAAAAAAAAAAAAATTACTGGTGTTTGAATAATGGTAACCATAGCATATTTCACATTTGAAGTTTGAATAATTCACCTGAACTTAATTGCAAAATGAAATACTGTATTTGTGCATAGCCCTCTGGTTCTACATTAGGAAAGGAAAGGTATATTATATTTCCAAACCCTGACCCTGCTTTGGTTTTAGGTATTTCCATAATGAATCTGAATACCCAGGGGTTTCCCTAAGAATGTGAAATGCCAGAAGAATGCTCAAATGCCTTGAAGGTGGTGAGGATTAATTTAATGGGAAATGATTGCCTTCAGAAAACATGGGGAGGAAAAAAAAGTATATATAAATAGGTTTTGACATCAGACATTAGCAGGTGGTTTTATATAGGCACGACAGTATTGTCTTAGCACTTTGTTAATAAAAATTCTGTAGACATTGTTCATATTATGTTTGTCAGGAAATGATCATATAAATAAAAATGGAAGATTGGTGTGGAAAGAATATAAATATTGAACACATTTCACGTGGCATATCAATCAGTTAACAATGGGGTAGTTTTCTTGCCCTTTGTCATTATTCAATGCAAATTTATGAAATGGAAAAGGCATTATAAATTTGTTATGTCATTCTATTACATATTAAAAGGTGTTTTCATTTGAGTTGCAATCCATAAATAATGCATTACTGTATCTCCTTATTTCCTGTCAAAATGCATTTTCTTAGTCAGGTGAGCAGATGACTTCTCTGTGAAGCTGATCACCTTGGATGTGTCCATTAGTTCTGTTCTATTGTCCAGAGTCAGCTATCCTTTTCCTGAACCTTCCAGATGCATACTTCTAAGAAATATAATAAAATCCTTCCTTATACTGAATGTTGTTAGCAACATGTCCAGACTTGGAAAACCTCCTCTTGTTTTGTTAGGATTCATTTTGGATAGTAGTCAGACCACATTTTCTTCTATAGCATTAAGACTATTTAATTAGGAATTCCAAAAGACCAGGGTTTTTTTTTTTGGTATTATATTGTATTTAGACAAAGGACATGCCAATCCTCTGGGGAAGGCTGCTAAATTATTTCTTAGTGCAGAAGGCCCATGAAGATTTGTTTCCATCAGATTTTGGTGAAATGTACCATCTGTTCAGCTAAAGAGCTGCTGTTTCCAAAGCAGGTAGAAATAGGACCATCTTTGTTTCCATCAGCGTTTGCATCTGTGTGGCTGTGTTTCCAACTTTCCCAACTCCATTCTAAATCATCAGATTTCATGTGATATTGACTCTTTCACCTCATGTATGGGGCTGGGCCTTGAGGTCATTGACATCAGCCTGGCCACTGAACAGATGCTCTGCGTTTGTCTGCTTTTATTGGTTGGCTTGGGACCCATGCTTTTGCTTTTGTGTGAATTTTTGTAAAATTCAAGAGCAATTTTTATTTTCTTCCTTTTTCCTTTCTTTCCCCCAGCTTTCTTCCCCATTTCCTTATTTTGAACCAGACCAAACACTTACAAGGATCCAAATATTCCAGGCTCTTTTGTGCCTTTGTACTCACTGTTCCCTGTTTCCGGGCATGTTTTTCTTAAGTTTTTCTATTGGCTAATCCTCCCTTATCTCTGTAGGCCTCCCCCAAACAGTATCCGTTCTTTAAATCTCACTGTCGGGTGCCTTCCTCATCTGTTGCTGGGTGTCTCACCTTGCCACACTCTGCTTTCTCATAGTATGCAACCTTGGCCGTTGATTGTGTTGACACACTTGTTCATGCCCCCATGAAATAGTAGTAAGCTCTTTTTTTCTTAAGATTTTATTTATTTATTTGACAGAGCAATAGAGAGAGAGCACAAATAGGCAGAGCCACAGGCTGGAGGAGAGGGAGAAGCAGGCTCCTCTCTAAGCAGGGAGCCTAGTGTGGGACTCAATCCCAGGACACTGGGATCATGACCTGAGCCAGAGGCAGCCACTTAACCGAATGAGCCACCCAGGCACCAGTAGTAAGCTCATTTTGAGTAAAGACCGGGTCTTTTATCTTAGTGTTCTTTGCACTCAGCAGTGTTAACACCCAATAATTACTAGATTGATTGAATGATGGGTGGATTGTGTTTGGATGGAAATAAAAGTGACTGTCCATTGCTCTGAAAAATGAAGTATGTTAGACATACTTACTGTCCTATCAGAGTTTTACAATTTAATTGGGAAAATTAATTATGTATATAGACTTATGAGAGGAGGCAATATATGCTAAGTCAAACATATGGGGAAAAAAGATAAAGGACTATAGAGAAATACAATAAACAGATCAAAGCCCCAGGGGACAAGGAATGGTTTGAGGAGGAGGTGACATCTGAGTCCTTCCTTGAGTTTTATTTCTCTTCACTCTTCTTCCTGCTACTACCAGAAGGAACCAAGGAAACAAAAAGACTCCAGGAGAAAAATAGTTATTTTTTTAATATGTTCAAAAGTAGCAACTCTAGGATAAGCCTTCCTTATTTCAAATTCTTCCCCTGCTTAGTAGCTATGTAACCTTGACCAGATACTTCAAACAATAGGTTTTTCTTTCATCAAATGGTGCTTAAAACTGAGTTATCATAAGAAAACAAAGGGAGAGAGAAAGAGATAATTTATGTAACATTCTTACCATGATGGAGGGTATACAGTAAGTGCACAATAAGTATTTGCCATTATTGTTTTCATTATCAAAGGCTTTTCCCATGAGGGGTATCTGTTTTTATGTGCACTCATTTATTATGCCTTATTACATAAAGCAAAGCCTGTTATGAAAAGGAACTATGCAACTGTTAGGTTACGGAGTCGACCACCCCTCAAATAGACAGAGAACACTCCCGATAATGCAAGTCACACAGCGAGGTTTTATTTCCAGCTAGCTGGGGTCCAAGTATCTGCCTGGCACAACGGGCTTCTACAAGGACCCCAAGCACTCAAAACCAAGGGTTTATATAGCATTTTTAAGGCACTTAACACACAGTAATTTTCCATACATTCATATCTGGCTCCACACTCTGACGATCCACTTTTGTATCACTCCCTGGTGGTTTAAGCTGATTAGCTGCTGCCGGGGTGTTGCAGGGTGGGGTACTTTCTTGGAACTAAAGCAGAGTGGGGGTCTCTGGAACTAAAGTAAAGTAGGGGAAAGTTCAGCCCTTCGGCCTGAGATGGCTGCCCAAGCTAAGATGGCTGTACTTATGCTAAGGCTAAACCTGAGGTGGGATGGCCTTAATTTTTCTCGGCCTCCACAGCAACAAAAATCCTTTTAATGTCTTATTAGATCGAGCTATATAAAACTCGTTTTACAGATCAAAAATGACTAAATATCAAATTTCTTTCATATGGTTCCAACTATACATGCATACATGTGTGTATATATATATATATATATATATATATATATATATATGCATTTACACATTTGGGATCTTGCCTATAAGTGAGAAAGTCTTGAAATGGAAAAATTATACATGAGAAAAGTTTGCGATCTTATGATCCACTAATTTCAAGCGGTAGCCACAGTAAAACTGTAGTTTGGCAAAGAGATTTAGGAGGTTCACTGGAGTACAATATTAAATACCGAATAGCTAAGTCTTCCATTTCAGTAAGACCTTCATACCCAGATCTTAATATCTAGTCTAGGTCGCAGACAGGGCCAATAACTCATTCCCATGTTTTCCTGGTTTTCGCAATTTGCCAAACCAGAGATTTAAGCCTAGTGTAGAGAATACAGTTCAAATAAAAGTTATGTGGCACCTGTGATGTCCTGCAGAGACAGCACACCTGTTGAGATGCAAAAATTGGAAGAGTCTGATGAGATATACAGGTTAGGTTCAGAATGTTGCAGGAATCCATTCAGATAGGTGGATTTCCAGTGACATTTGAGCTGATTCTTAAAGGATTTGAAGAGCTTTGCTGGGAGTAGAGGGGAATCACTTTATAGAAGGGAATATAAGAATTAGGTCTGGAGGCTTGAAGGGGTATATTGCAAGAATGAATATGATATGGCCAGGAATGACTGCACATATAGTATGTGAGGAGGAAAAGGGGGGAAGTAAGGCCATAGGAAGAAGGAGGTGTTTCGAATGCCTTGCTCTGTGGTTCACTCATTGTCCTGTATGCGGCAAGAATGGGCACATGTAAGGTTTTCAACTAAATTATTGGAGCAATAAGAATGATTGTTTGAAGAAGATTATCCATCCCCACCTAATAGCAGGTGGGGATGGCAAAGTACCTAACTAGATAGGAGAACTGGTTAGAAAACTTTCAAAGAGGTTTAAGAACAGGAAATGAAACCCAGTCTAGGTAGGGACATTGGTCAAGGAAAGAGGAGGGTATTGAAGAGAAAGAATTGGCAGCACTAGGGAAGTGGTGGGAAGGAAAGGATAGTTGAAAAGAAGCTGCGGACCCTTCGTTCCAAGTGACTAGGGATGATGGTATGAGTATCAGTCAGGAAAAGAGACCTGTCAGTCTACTTGCTGCGCGGAGGGATTTGATTCACAGAAACCTGCCTGCAAGACAAACAGAAGCTTCAAGGAGCAAAAGTCAGGGTGCCTCTATTAGCTGTCAAGATCAAGCTGGGCTTGTGGTCCAGTAAGGAGGTTGCTGATGCTGTGAAAGGTGGAGAAACTGTGTGAACCGCAGCAGCTGTGCGGCCCTGAAGCAGGCGACAGACAGGGAGCGCAGAGTCCAGCCGACTGTGGCAGACCCACATGGTCCGTGCCACCGTTGGCAGGGGAGGAAAAACATATGCTGCCTCTCAGCTTCCAAAATATTGTGAGTGCACCTCATTCACAAAACAGAAAGCTGGCAATTGGGTCTGGGAAGAAGCATCTCCCAGCCTTCCTGCTGCTGAGCCAGCAGGGAAAGCATAAGGGAGGCTGGCAAGGCTGCCCAGGGTCCAAGAGAGAAGACAGGACAGGGCATAGAGCCTAGGGACAGTGCAGTGACGGGCAAATGCGTATTAGGTTCTGGTGGGGCATCAAGTGGAGAAAGTCTGGAAAGCCAGATGTAGGCTTGGAGATTTAGATTTGGAAATCTGAAGCAAAGGAGGAGGTATATATGAGAATGGAGAGAAAGGTGGACACAGAGAGAGATAGGTGGGAGAGGGAAAGCAAAGACTAAGATCCTGGCCGCGAGGTATAGTGGTGGAAGAGGGAGATGCCAGTAGGAAGCAGCGAGTGTTCAGATGGTGAGGAAGGGCATCTGAACAATGTAGTCAGAAAGGTCATAGAAACGAAACTTTGAGAAGGAAGAGGTGGCCAATGCAGGCAAATTGCTCAACCCAAAAGACTCTGAAAGCAGTATTAAATGTGGTGATTTCAGGTCCACTGATGATGAGAAACCATCCTGAGCGTGGTTGTCAGGACAAAAGTCAGATTAAAGGCAGTTGTTGAGGTGGATTTGGTTGGGAAACACGTGAAAGCAGAATAAACTACAGGTGGTAAAGGGTTAAAGGGACAAGATGATGGATAAATTGCAAAAGGAAAGTGGAGACAACAGAATTTTCCATTTGGAGGAAGTTTATGTAAGTTTGCTTGACATTTGATGAAAATAGGTGCTCTTAGGACAAAAGACATATCAGCTGCCCAAAGGGCAGGTTGGGAGCAAAAGTCTAGGAGACATGGGGAAGGATGGAATCCAGTGTTCTGGTAGTAGCCATGGCAGAAAGGGCTCAGATGCCTCCACATCTATTAATGTTCTAATTGGCATTGGCACTGAGATGATCATGAACATATCGAATTCTCCCAGACAGTATAGTGCTTCAAAGCAAGGACAACAGCATTGTTTCTCACAGAGTGATAATCATCCAATCTATGTACGTAAAAAACCTGGAAATAAGCATCACTAAAACACAACAAAGTCAGTGTGGAAACAAACGTCCTCCTGTACTGAGGTGCTTCCTGCCCCAAATAGCTACATTTACTAACTGTTGGGTGACAATGACAACTTTCTGTTGCAGGCTGTGGTTGTGGGCCACACTAATACATAAAGAGAACATTGACATTTGAGTTACGCAACTTTACTAATCAATTTCTTGACTGTAGAAAAACTGCGATATCATTTTACAGCCCCTATTATTGCCTAACAAGAGAGAGGTAATTGAGTCCTAGGGGACCCACGTTCTAGCCGGCTGCAGAAGGAGCCCTTTCCCTCTCCTTTCCAATCTGGAAGAAGTCTCTGCACTTCACAATTAAATGTGCTCCTCTTCTTTGTCTGTGGGAGTCAGGGATGATTGGAAGAAAGTTTAATGTGCTGCTTATTACTTGGTTTCTGACATTTGTTTAGTGTGGGTTTATAGTGTCTGCCAATATGACAATAAAACCACATGGATGGAAGCCAAGGTCCTCAGTTTCTTGTGTTTGTATGGAGGGAGCAGGAAAAGGACTTTGACCATAGATCTAAACATTTTTTTTTATTTCTTTTCAGCGTAACAGTATTCATTGTTTTGGCACCACACCCAGTGCTCCATGCAATGCGTGCCCTCCTTAATACCCACCACCAGGCTCCCCTAACCTCCCAGCCCCCGCCCCTTCAAGACCCTCAGGTTGTTTTTCAGAGTCCATAGTCTCTCATGGTTCACCTCCCCTTCCAGTTTCCCTTAACTCCCTTCTCCTCTCCATCTCCCCATGTCCTCTACGTTATTTGTTATGCTCCACAAATAAGTGAAACCATATGATCATTGGCTCTCTCTGCTTGACTTATTTCACTCAGCATAATCTCTTCCAGTCTCGTGCATGTTAGTACAAAAGTTGGGTATTCATCCTTTCTGATGGAGGCATAATACTCCATAGTGTGTATGGACCACATCTTCCTTATCTATTTGTCCATTGAAGGGCATCTTCTTCTTCTGTCCTTTCCACAGTTTGGTGACCGTGGCCATTGCTGCTATAAACATTGGAGTACAGATGGCCCTTCTTTTCACTACACCTGTTAGATTTAAACATTTTAAGACAGCACAGCTTTAAGATAAAAGACCGTTAACATTGTATATATCTATGCATGGTGTCATGGTATTTTCTAGTAGTTAAATCAGCATAGGGCACAGATGACCCTTGAACAACAGGGGTTTGAACTGCATGGGTCCACTTACACATGGATTTTTTTCGATACAGTACAGTACTGTAGATGTATTTTCCTCATGATTTTCTTGATAACATTCTTTCCTCTAGCTTACTTTAATGTAAGAATACAGTATATAGTATGTGTAATATACAAAACATGTTAATTGACTGTGTTTATGATTGGTAAGGCTTTCAGTCAGCAGTAGGCTATTAGTAGTTAAGTTACACAAAATCAGGGGTGCCTGGGTGGCTCAGTGAGTTTAAAGCCTCTGCTTTTGGCTCAGGTCATGATCCCTGGGTCCTGGGATCGAGCCCCACATCGGGCTCTCTGCTCCGCGGAGAGCCTGCTTCCTCCTCTCTCTCCCTGCCTGCCTCTCTTGCCTACTTGTAATCTCTATCTGTCAAATAAATAAATAAAATCTTTAAAAAAAAGTTACACAAAATCAAAAGTTATACGTGGATTCTCAAGTGTGTTTGGGGGGAGTTGGTGCCCCCAGACCTTGTGTTGTTCAAGGGTGAACTATGTTATCACTCATCAATTACATTTCAAAAATCTTATCACTTGACAGATTTTGAGTGTTTATCTTTGCTTAATTTCTGTTATTTTTTTTCTTTTACACTAAATCTGAAAAGTGTGCTTCTGTCTCTGATGTTTTTACTTATCAAAGAAAATTTATTTTTTGAAGTTAGTTTCAATATATAAGTTCTCTGCCCTCTCCCTCCAAGTGACCTTGCTTTCATTTTGTAGCATTGACAATTCAAGGATAAATGGGCACTATTTTGGCCTAAAGTCACTGTATTTTTCAACATCTATTTCACTGGGCAGGAATGTGCAATAAAAGTGCTGTATAAAACTTGTATTCTATGATAAATACTTGAAGACAATTGGCTTTTATTTAATGTCAACCTTGTGGCTGGGGAATTTTACAGTTATTGGTATTAGTTTTATCAGAGCAGTTTGTTTTTGTTTTTGTTTTTGTTTTCTTAGCAACAGATATTCTGATATGGCCATTCTTTGTTTTCTCATAGACACCCCAGGCCAAGAAGGACATACTCTAAATACTGGAGGAAACCTAAATACCCCAAATTATTGGGAGAAAATATACATGTATAGGGAACATAATGAGACAGGGAAGCATTACCTAGAGGCTCTGGTTGACATTGTTTGAAATGCATTTAATAAACTATTATGACTCAATGAAGGTAACTTTAAATGTACATAATTCAGTTGAAAAAGCCTTAACTGATCTGGCTAACAATTATGTAAAATGCTTTGCCATTTGATTAAAATGCCAACACATATACAAAACTAAAATGGAGCACTCTTATTTTCAGTTGACCTGTAGACTGGTATGCACACACTTAAAATATATTTCTCATTAAGAAAACTCATAATAAGCAATATACAATGACAAACCAAATCAGTAGTTGTGTTTGCAAATCCCTTCTCTGTCAAGCCAAATCTTATTCATTTCCCAAAGTTTAACCTGGAGCAACACCTCCCAAGAGCCTTGCTTAGCCTCTTATATCTCTTTGCCTCCATGGCATTTTCTTCTGTCACTGATTACACTGTATGGTAACTGGTGGTCTGCCGTGCCCCACACTTGGCAGTTTTTCTTTACTCACGTTGCTAATTAAAGCATAAAGCACATTGTAAACATGATTATCAAATAAAGGAATATATAAATGAATGAGGTGGTAAATGAGTGAATGAATAAATGAGGGAATAATTATTCATACCACAGAAGGTGTTATTTTTAAGTTTTCTGCCATTGGAATTAAAATTAGTTTCATCTAAATATGTTTTTCCCTCTGTTTTTCGACATCGTATATACCCCAAGTGAAGTAACCCCACAGTTTAGGGAAGTTCCACACACCAAGGATAAATTGATTCTCCAGTGCATGATTTGGGTAATAGAAAAAGACATGAGGGGCATGTGGGTGGCTGAGTCAGTTGAGCATCTGACTCTTGATTTCAGCTCAAGTCATGATCTCAGGGCTTTGTGATTGAGCCCTGCATTGGGCTTCATGCTCATTGTGGAATCTGCTTGAGATTCTCTCTCTCCTTCTATTCCCACTCACATGCATCCTCTCTCTCTCTCTCTCCCTCTCTCAAATAAGTAAATAAATCTTGAAAAATAAAAATAAAAAAGACAAAGACATGAGATACACACTGGAGCCCCTAACAAGCTAACAAAATAGTTGTAAAACTAAGAAACCTGGACATAAACTTTTTTATGATATTTAACAGTTCCAGCTAGTATATGGGTAAGTCTTTGGGGGAAGACACAAGAATAAGACATAGATTCCCTTGGGTTAATGTGCAAGAATATGCTTATAAAAGATACAGATTCCTGGCCTCCACTCCCAGAGGTGCTGATTTATTGGGTCTCAGGTGGGCCTGGGAATCTGAACTTCTAATGAGAACCCTTGGTGATTTCCTGCAGAATGTCCCAGGAAAATAATTTTCAGTGGACTAGGGAGAGACATCTATAGGCCAGAATTATCAGGAAAGTAGGAGTGGGGACTTAGTCTGGAGCCTGAAGGATGCTTGGATTGGCAAGGAGGGAAAGCAGTGAATCTCCTTTTCATTATGGTAATTGGCAGAAACATTTCTATCCAAATACTAGATGATTATGATGATTGACAGAATGCATTCTTGTGGCATCCCAGCATTGTATTACTCTGGGAAGTAATATGGAAGCCGTATTACTCTGATGCTTCCTTTTTTGTTTGTTTTTAATCTAGCCTAGAAGCAGATTTTAAATTGACTTCTTTTCCCCAGTTTTCACTTTTTACCTGCCAAATCTTGACAAGTTCCTACAGTCCAGAATTTCTAAGAATCAAGCATACCTGTTGTTGCCATACCTTAAATTGTGATGGTATTTTAAACAAGGACTATTGGGTGAGGAGTAGTGAAACATTAGATGTCTCCATCCACTAGCACCACTAAGAAATCATCTTTTCCATTTTCTTGCCAATAAAACTTGGAAGGTTACGAAAGTTTTGTGGACATGCAGGCTGTTTTCCCATGTTTATAGATATTTACTATAAAATGAGCTGCGTCAAAAACATGACTACAGAGACTAACCTCTGTAATACTAAAGCTTGATAGTGTGTTCTTCAAAGCAAAGAAGACTTTGAAGGTATTTGTTTGAAGATTCCTTAATCAGAGGGAACATATTTGTGGGTCATTCAGAATGCTGAGAGAGACTAATTGCAAAGGCTGGCAATCAATTTGGCATGAATGAAAGAAGGGTGACAATCAGTACCTCACTGGGAAGTGAGAGGAGTTTCAATGGCGACAACTCAGTTGCCTAGCAGAGGGAGATAAGTAGCACCCGGTAAGAAGAGACCAACAAAATACTTCTTGTCTTTCTTGAGTTTGGGCACTGAGTCACCTGGAGACAACTTTGTGCAGTCATACAGGCAAGGTAGGCAGTCCCTGTGAGGTTGTTCCACCTATGTCTTCAATTCTGACAATACGAGTATGGAAGACATAATATTAGCACCAATAACTGGTTCTCTTCTCCTTGCTGGGTTCTCAGAAAAATAAATTTACCACCAGTCCTAGCAGTTAGTTGGTCCATGTGACTAGTTCTGCCCAATCATCTCCAAATTGAAGTGACACTTCTGGATTGAGGCAGTAAAGAGCCCTACAACATTCTCCAGTTTCTCTTTTCCCAGCTATGATGAAGGCTTCATGTTGAAAAGGTAGGGAAGCCTAAATACATGAGTTATTCCATTGACAGGGAGACTATAGTATTTAGCATCTAACCAGGATATCTTGGGAGTAAAAAAAAAAGAAAGTGCTGTTAATAATTCTGCCAGCACAATAAACTGGACTGTCTTGGGAAACAAGGACATTGAGCCACTCTACCCCTAGAGGATAGTTGACTGCTGAAGTGCTCAGACCTTGTGACAAAAAGAAATTCATTTTATTTTTTAATTTTTTTTTAGCAGGAACTTTCTTTTTTTTAAGATTTTATTTATTTGAGAGAGAGTGAGAGAAATCGAGAGCACGAGAGGGAAGGAGGTCAGAGGGAGAAGCAGACTCCCCGTGGAACAGGGAGCTTGATGTAGGACTCGATCCTGGGACTCCAGGATCATGACCTGA
The DNA here is from genome assembly GCA_004024625.1 of Mellivora capensis. Classification (NCBI taxonomy): domain Eukaryota; kingdom Metazoa; phylum Chordata; class Mammalia; order Carnivora; family Mustelidae; genus Mellivora; species Mellivora capensis. The sequence continues at coordinate 5,386 of PISX010024880.1, read as the reverse complement.
GCCGAAGGTAGTTGCTTAACCAACTGAGCCACCCAGGTGCCCAAAAAATTTATTTTTTAAGTAAGAGAGCTGTTGGGGTTGTTACTCGAGCATAACCTGTTGTATCATGACCAACACAGTAACTTATCCTCCAAACCTGTTGTTGTCTGAAACTTTGGGGAGAGGTGCTTTATCTCTACCCTTTCTGAAAAAAGACAGAGAAGGTGGGTGCCTCCGTAAAGTCCTAATTTATTTGGCTGATACTCCCAAGGAGCCTGTTCCCTGCCCTTCTCATGTCACTGCCAAAAGATCTAATTCAAAGTGTCTTGATTTCTGAAAGAACTATCTTTAAAACCATAGTAAAAACAAGCACCAATGTATATAACATTTTACATTTTGTCTTAAGCTCTCTCTGGGATAAGAACTGGCATGAAATACCCATTTTGTGGACAAGGATGCTGAAGCTCAGAAAATGTGATTCTGTCCCTAAGTTACATGGCTGGTAAGATTATCTGCCCCCAGACCGAACTCTGCCACTTTAGGGAATGCCAAGAACTGAGATATACCTACTGTGTTATGCCACAGGAGTTAGGTTGGGAGAAAATTTGATGAACACCACTTCTCTGCTTGTACTATGCTTTTGTAATATCTGCTTGCTTGAGGGAAGCCATTCTGAAATATTGTGGATCAAACGTCACAAGAAGTATGTGATTTAAAGAGCAAGCCCAGTGAAGAATGTCCTACTGGCCTTCATGAAGCTACAGAAGCCAGTTTTGTGGATTCATAATGTACTTCTTTACATCAATTGAACCATTTTGTCCAGGAAATTTAACACTACAGTTTGATCCCATTTATGGCCAATTGGATTTTCCTGCCCTTCTCCAACACACTCACCACCACCACCCCCAAAAAAAGATTGCTGCCAGTTACTTACTGTTTTGCTTTGTACATTATTCAGATCCAGTGTGACTGTTGGTTCGACCTCTGTAAGCTTTAATGACATAACACTTGTCAAGGTTCAAAAGAAGAAAAGGTCTTTAAGGTGTAGAAAATGAGAATCAAATTCAATATGAGTTTGCCAGTGAGAACCAGGTCTAATCATTTCACTCAATTATTAATTTTCTCTGGGTCAAATACCAAACAGATCCTGAAGCATGAGAAAATAGAATATCATCTGTTTGGTGTATTCTTTGGGGTTATAACTGTCTGATGAGGAGATAGTTACAACCCTAGAGAAAGATGTAAGGTCTGAAACATGGTGAGCCTCATTTTGAGTATCTAACATCATTATATTGCTGTATTTAAACTTCTAAGAGCCCAGTGGATATTAAGAAAGAAACCATGATTGTCTGATCCACATTGTATTATTCTTTGACTAAGGTAAAATGATAAAATTCTCATTTCAAGAAATAGGAAAAATGCTGCTCCAAGTTGCTACATTAGTTTTATAGAACAGAATAGCCTCTGATTAAAATCCAGTGACTATTCTCATGTTATATGCAAATTTTTTTTATTTTTCATATAAACAGTGGCCAAAAAGAAAAAATACTGAGGGCTGATAATAAATTGAACTGCTATCTTCAGAGTTCCCCTAATATTTGAATACTGAGCTATAAAGATGTATCCCCCAAATAATATATTTATATTAAAAGTACTTACCCTGGCAATCCAAAGTCTTTTCTGAGTCATATCAGACTCAAAGAATGTTTGCTTTGGACAACTCAAGAAAATTTTTGAAAAGAACTACATCTGGGTTTATTTGTGAAAATTCATTATTTCAAAGAATTCTGTTAGGACACATAACAAGGATAGATTTAGAAGTTCAGTAGGTTAGCTCCTGATACTGGACATGGGTGATTATATGAATTGCTAACTATTTTGTAACAATAAAACATGATCATCATAATAATTAATAATTTTTTCCTTAATTAAAACCTCTATTCCATTAAGGAAAGTGACCTGTTTTGTAGACCTCTTAGGGATTCTTGAGATATAGCGCAAACTCTGCCTTCAAAGTGTTAATTAGGACAGTGGAAACTACCAAGCTACACTTCTTTCTGGCACTCACTTGCACGTGTAGTTTTCTCCCTCTGTCTCTTTTTCTTTCTGGATGAGCGTGAACTCTATAGTCACATGAATCCATAAATCGAACTCCATGTTCTACCACTGTCAAGCAAAAACATTTGAGATTTGGTTGTCGACATTCAGGTAATTCCCTTCAACTCCACATGGAGAATGGACTTCCCTGAACACCTATCTCCACCTCCCTGCCTTCTCCATGTCTGCCTCCCCCCATTCAGTGAACTCCCGTGCAGAATCAGCAGGAGCCTGCCTACAGAAAAATTTACGGCGCTTTCTGCTCACATACACATGGCCCTGAAGTGAATATGATGCAGTAATTCAAATTGGACTAGCACCTTTCGATCTGTTTATGAATGATGTTGCAGCCCCATGAGTGAATTAGAGCACTGTGGTTTCTGGGCAACAGTATTATTCTTGCAAAATTTGTGCTGAATTAAAAATATATATCATCTAGGAAAGAAATAAGAGATTCCAGCCCTCCGACATTTATCCAGAGTGAGCTTCAGTTTCAGGGCACTATTCAGTTATCTTCACTGTAGATTTACTGTTCCTAACCAGTGCAGCAGGGATAAGCAGAGATCAGGTTAAGAGCATCAAAGTCGCAACCGACCTGGGGATTGTCCCTGCTTACGTGCTTAGATGTGGTAGCTTCTAAGTGAGGAAACTCTCATTTTCTGAGGAAACAAGTTGGTTCAGTTGGGTGGAATCCCTATACTAAACCAGCAAAATTTCCACATGAACAGTTTCCTGTTAGAATTGAAAATGAGTAGGCTTTTCTCTCCACTCCGAAGCTTGGAGAAAGCTTTGCACTGCAATTAAAATGGGGATGTAGGATAGGTTGTTGAGCAAAGCAACGGGAGTAGAATAGGAGAAAGAAATTGAAAGCAAATGATATGGGAGGTCATGCAAAATATGTTTTTCATTAAGATAATTCTATCCTTTCTGCCCCACCAGCGGAGCAGTGGACTGCGTGCACAGAGGTTAGTCAGCCAGGAGTCCAATGGCTTTGAAGGGTAGCCAGGCTAGGAACTGAATATAGAACCCTGGTCTCATTTGGGTACTGCTCCAGCCCTCTAAGCTAATGAGCTACACATGAAGCATACTGACTGTGGACTGCATATTCAGGGTGACAAAAAGAGCAAGGAGTTACTATTTCTGGGAGATAGTTTGTTTCGCTAATGACCAGGAGGCCAGCATTTTAGCCCCAAGTGTCACAGCTTAAGATGTACCCTCCAGTCTTATTGACGCCTTTCATTTGTCACTACTTCTCTCTGGCCACTTAGACTTACATATAGGTCTGTGGGGAAATGAAAAGAAGCCAGGAAATGGATGAGGGAAGAAATTGCTAGATTCACTCATTCACTCAAAAGGAATTTACGGACCACCGATCCAGTAAAAGTAGCTATGATCAGTTGCTGGAGATAAAATAAACAAGGCAGAACCACGGACCTAAAGAAACTCAGAGATCATTAACAAGGCGGAAATGAATGGGTTATGGTCTTGCAACCTCTGACAGAAAAGTCAATGAGGGAATATTGAGTAATTTCACTGTTAATTTCATTATTAATGTATTGTGTGATTAATCAGCGAACACCTATTAGAATATTTCTTGAAATGGGACTCAGTTCAGCTTCCAGTTGAAAGAGCCTCATCAATTATCAGTTTGAGTTGGAGAGAGTGGCTTCTTGTTTTGCTTTTACTTTCTTCTATTTCAGTCAAAAATGAAGTTATGCTAAACTGAGTCTGATCATGGAAGTCACAAAAGAACACTTCAGTCTAGCATTCTGATCAGTTTCTAGTGTGTCATTAGGCAAAAACTCTTACATTTAGACCTGTGCTATCTGAAATACACTATTGACATATGAATTTAGTTTCTTTTCTCTGACTTGTGTAGGACTTAGCTTCTTAAAAATATTATACTTTAGAACTTATGACATCTCTCCAAGTACAATTTTGGCCTGTGTCTTTTTAGTTGATAGCCATTTGACCAGTATGTAGGAGAAGAAAAGACTTTAGTCAAAGTTCGGACCCAAGATAAGTAAATACATAAAAAAGAACTGGAAGGCATTAAGGGTCGTGTTAAACCTGTCAGCAGTTAAAAAAAAGAAAGAAAGAAAGAAAGAAAGAAAGAAAGAAAGAAAGAAAGAAAGAAAGAAAAGAAAAATAAAAGAAAAAACCAACAACAGAGAAAAAAAAAACATTTCTGCCTAGACCTGGCCTGGAAAAAGGAGTCAGCTTATTTTTAGGTACGTTTTGAAAACAGATTATAGAACTGTTCTATGTGAAGACTGGTAATGCAAACCCTCACACATCAGCTATCAAAATAATAAAATGAAGTAAGGGACGCCTGGGTGGCTCAGTTGGTTAAACGGCTGCCTTCGGCTCAGGTCATGATCCCAGCGTCCTGGGATCGAGTCCCACATCAGGCTCCTTGCTCGGTGGGGAGCCTGCTTCTCCCTCTGCCTCTGCCTGCCACTCTGTCTGCCTGTGCTCTCTTGCTCTCTCTCCCTCTCTCTTTGACAAATAAATAAATTTAAAAAAAAAGAAGTAAAATGTCAGCAGAATCAAATAACAATAGATAAGCTTCACAATCTTTGATTTTCAGGAAAACAAACAGAGATGTTTGCTAAATGAAAACTTAAAAAAGATGTCATCAGGGAATAAATAATAATGTCTTCTCATCAGGTTCAAAATATTTTCCCTGTGACCAGATTCATAAAAGTTAGGAAAGGATGAGACAACTTAATTTTTTACCAAAGGTTGGGATGGGTCTCAGTAACTCTGTTCCAAGCTGTAGCTTACAAATGTAATTGGTTTTAATTAATGATGAAATAGTGCCAGAAAAAAAATGTTCACTGTGTTACTGTGGGTCTTGGCTGCTTAAGAATCTAACAACTTCCTGCCCATTCTTTTTTTTTCTTTTTCTTTTTCCTTTTCTTCTTCTTTTTTTAAAATATAAAGCCAAGAAGAATGGGGAAAGGTGAAGAGATGTTTTTCTTTTTGATCTAACAACTTGTGCATAGAACTTCTAATTATACAAAAGGAATATTTCAGCAAGATATGCACTGACAGAATTATATTTTTACTTATTAAGAAAAGACAAAATTTTATTTTCACTGAGTCTAACATTTGGGACCCATTTAAGAAATGTTTATAAAGTTGGGCACCTGGGTGGCTCAGTGGGTTAAGCCTCTGCCTTTGGCTTAGGCCATGATCTCAGGGTCCTGGGATTGAGCCCCGCATCAGGCTCTCTGCTCGGCAGGGAGCCTGCTTCCTCCTCTCTCTCTCTCTCTGCCTGCCTCTCTGCCTACTTCTTTTTTTTTTT